>OX457041.1:23364764-23392264 GCA_949752735.1 Lumbricus terrestris | reverse complement strand
TGCAAACCTAATGTTCAGAGGGATAATCTGAAACCGAGGGTAATCTGAAAACGCTACACTTTTAGAAAATTAAAGAATACACCCAGTGGCGGCGCCATGATTTCTGTTTTCAGGGGCTGAATTTCCAGGAAAAATTTTCCATTTAAGCCGCCAAAATGTCTGACGACCTTTTTTTAGGCATCGCCCGAAATCTCGAGAAAGTTTTCCATTTCAGCCGCCAAAATTGCTAACGACCTTTTTTAGTCATCGGCCAAAATCTCAAGAAAATTTTCCACCGGCATGCCTCGTGCGTATCTTTGCGGTTTTTTTCGGGGGGTGGGGGGGGGTTTAAGGGGGTCAATCGTGCAAATATTTTATTTTTACATGGAAAAAGTGGATGACCTTTTTTAGGGCGGCTAAGCCCCTACCCCTCCCCTAGGGCCGCCACTGAATATATCTAGGCTACTTACGCAGGTTACAAATACTGTAGGGGAAAGGCTTGTAATATGGGCTAGCGTGTAATATGGGTCTCGACTGTTTCTCCCACCTACCATGTCTGCGGAGAGCTCTTACTGTGGGATACAATCCGTCCACCGATTTCAACCTCCTGTTTTGAATGTGTCCCTATGCTCATAACCTCTGCACAAAACTATACAATGTTTTAGTTTTTATGTAGATTTCTTATAAAAAATGTCGAACTTCAGTAGCTGTTGTGTGGCTTAATATTTGAGTTATGCTATACCTTTGGTCTCAGAAGGTAGGGAATTTTTTCATCATGTAAAATCGCAACTATCTTGATATTTAAAACTTTCGTTGATCACGCTATAACGGATTTTCCCTAAGCATACCAGTGTGTGTAATATGGGCCAGTGATCGAATGTGTAATATGGGCTTCTGCCATTCATACAAGCACACAAAGTCGTGCAATATGGGTCACTTTCTGTACTAAGAAAAAATGTTTTCAGATTTACCATGGCGGTCCATATTACACACAGGGTTGTGTAATATGGTCCATTTTTCGTATTTATAAAAAATAATTAAAATTTTTATTTGAACAGATTAAAGAATAATTTCTTCACATTTGATCACAATTCACGCCAAGTAGTGCCTGGAATAAACGAAACGACGCATTCAACTAGGCTACATCTGTACTGTAAAATAGTAAAGTTCCTTAAGGGGCCCATATTAGAAGCCTTTCCCCTATCTGTGCTGTAACATTTAAATTCCAACCTTCATTATGCGCGATACGTCACTGTTGCTAGGGGATGCTGTTTTCCGAATTGCTGTAGCCAATCGGACATTTACAGACTCCCTCAAACTATTATAAATACGAGGCAATAGAGTCGTCAGTCGTAAAATCTCGACATCGAGATGTGCCTATACCTTTCAATAATGTTCATTCTGTACGTAGTCGCTACAATTAAAAACTTTACATATTTGACTTAAGTGCACTTTTTGTGGAAAATGGTCACGACCACGCGAATTCCGACATATATGCAATGCTCAATTTGGGTTGAGCTAAGCTATACACGAGCAGAGGGAAAAACAAACAAACAGTTGGTGGGGTATAGCTTGAGGGCTGGCTGGCCAAATAATGATACATAATGTGTGCAAATATAGATAAATAAAAACTTTCGCACCCACACCATGAAGCGGTAAATGTCCTGATAGGCATGTTCATTCGATTCTAAAATGAGAGAATCATAACTGCATCAGTGATGCTTCTTTGAAGCTCATATTGGGGTCGATGAACGACCGTGGCTATTAGGAAGACGTAACTCGAATCTCTTAGTTTATAAAATTAATGAGATCTCGCTAATTCAGCGTATTACTCATTATTTTAATTCTCTACACAGTAAGCTTATATCTGGATAATTTCTTGTAATTCTGTCTTAAAACATATGGAAATATTTTAACAACCACCATGAGTATGGTGACCTACTATGGAAGGCACGAACAAAAGGATAAGTCCCTATACAGGGAATGGAGGGATGACATCGCGAAATGGTGTGAACTGTGAAAACAGGTCACTACAAAAATTGAGCCACATATATCAGGAGAAAGAGACAAATGGAGGCAGATGATATAAAGAGGATCAAGCACATACGGGCGATGAACCCATGGTAGTCGGGTCAATCTACGAAATGACCCCCCAAAAGTTGCATGAAAGCGTTTTATGATGATTTTCTGTGGTGGGGTTGTGGCCAAAGCGGGTCGAATCCTAAATTTCCCGGGCAACGCCGGGTACCCCAGCTAGTGAACTTATATATATACAGGGTGCGCCAAAAAAAAGTAATCCCCTACGGCTTTTTATCAATATCTTGGCCCAAAATAGGAATTTTTCAAATCCAGTTTTACGGGCTTGAAGGTAATTCATATCTACGTACAATAGTCAAATTTCATCGCCATATGTGAAACAGAACAAAAGTTATATCACTTTTAGTGAGGCCACCCACCGATTTTTGACGATTCAAAAACGCGACGCGACGAAAAGTAACAAAAAAACAATTTAATTATTCTGGCCAATATCTTGGCCAAAACTAAGAATATCGAAATGAAATTTTACAGGCTTAAAGACAATTTATATCTGCACATGGTGGTCAAATTCCATCAAAATATTTCAAACAGAACATAATTTATACCACTTTTAGTGAGGCCACCCCCGTTTCTTGACGATTCAAAGACGGAACGCAGCAAAAAGTAGCAAAAACACGATTTTATTAAGTCTCATCTTAAATAATTGTTATCAAATAGCCTTGCTATTGCCAGATGATCATTATTGTTACTATTTAAAAGAGAAACAGGGCACCAGCGTAGCTGCGCGCCACTGAGAAGTCACTTAGCAAGATGACGATCAAATTGGTAAATAAGGAATCTATCAGCTTTATCAACAGGCCCATCAAGAACTTTGCAAAGAGACTCAAAAGAAATTTTGGCACGGGTGGTGGGCGCATTGAGCACAAGTTGTGAAGCACTACCAAGGTTATTTGACAACAGTTATTTGGGATGAGACTTAATAAAATCGTGTTTTTGTTACTTTCTGTTGCGTCTCGTTTTTGAATCGTCAAAAAACGGTGGGTGGCCTCACTAAAAGTGGTATAACGTTTGTCCTGTTTGAAATATTTTGATGAAATCTAAGCACTATGTGCAGGTATGAATTGTCTATAAGCCTGTAAAATTTCATTTCGATATTCTTAATTTTGGCCAAGATATTGGCAAAAAACCTAATTTTTTTGCTTTTCGTTTTTGAAACGTCAAAAAACGGTGGGTGGCCTCACTAAAAGTGATATAACTTTTGTTCTGTTTGAAATATTTTTTTGTAATTTGACCATTGTACGTAAATATGAATTGCCTTTAAGACTGAAAAGTTTCATTTAAAAATTCGTATGTTTGGCCAAGATATGGGCTGAAAACCGTAGGGGATTACTTTTTTTGGCGCACCCTGTATATATATTAGCTCCAGCATATATTGACGATAAATACATACACTTACATACATAGTACATATACATACATACATACATACATACATACATACATACATACATACATACATACATACATACATACATACATACATACATACATACATACATACATAAATACATACATACATACATACATACATACATACATACATACATACATACATACATACATACATACATACATACATACATACATACATACATACATGCATACAAACATACATACATACATACATACATGCATATGTATACATGCATACATACATGCCTACATACATACATGCATACATAGTATGTAGCCTAAATGTATATAAAATTATGTTGGTCCTGGGCACGACGTTAAACTGCATCCATCCTACGCCACGGGGAACCAACAACTTCCCTGTGCCCGTCCTAAGCCCGAACAAAAGGAGGAAGGTTTGCCAGATGGGTGGCGATCCGCTGGCAGTAAAAGACCAAGACGATTGAAATCCGCAAAAACCACGACACAAGTGACATATCGACCCAGATACTTCAAGGTGTCATGCAGTGGCGGCGCCAGGATTTCAGGTTTGGGGGGGCTGAAGCCCCAAGCCTTCCTCCCTCCCATAGACGCAACTAGAACTTTTTCTTCCCAGGGCGGTCATATTGCAATCGCGCGGAGCAGCGAGTGCCGAATGCATGAACGAAGCACTTATATGTTTACCGACCAAGGGTTTTACAAGAAATTGTGCACTGTCACAAACCCGCTCCACATTGCAAGATGTAGTTGGAGATTGAGTGGGTTATTTAAACGAATTCAGCAACAATTATTGTTGAGGTTTTTGATTTTTGGTGTATCCGGCCGCAATCCAAGATTAAGTTCCGAATTATCATAAACAAAGGTGTCCAACTAAGGTAGCAAAAGAGAATGGGAGGTCCTCAAACGCGTCGGCGTAAAGTCTATGCCGTGCCCGCGCTGTACCATACCCCGAAATTTCAGTCATCTGAGCCGAGTTGGTGACCGAGCTGAGCAAAGGCGATGCAGTATATACAGTGCGTGTGCACACAGTAGCCCGAGTAGCTACGTGGTGCAGACAGTGAGGTAATGTAAAGTCCCTATTGTCTTTGACATACCGATTTGCAAGCACTCAAAAACCACGTTGACTAGAGTTCCCAGCTATCACAATAAGAGGTGTCCAACACCGAATTAATATTCAGAAATTCCACAATACAATGGTGTGCAATTCAGTAGTATCGTATAAAAAGTCAACCATGGACACAGACTCGAGATCCAAGTTGTCACACAGACTCGAGATCCAAGTTGTCACAAAGGTGTCCAACACAGCATTAATATTCAGAAATTTTACAATAAAATGGTGTGCAATTCAGTATTATCGTATAAAAAGCCGGCTTCCAACTCGACTTCCAAGTTATCACTATAAAGGTGTCCAACACAGTATTAATACTCAGAAATTTTACAACAAAAAAGTAATCACAATAATGGATGGATCCGATTTGACCAGGGTCTATGACAACAGAGGCCATTACCCTGGACATTCAATTAAAATAATCACAAATAAAAATAAATCACAATAAAGGTGTCCAACACCGAATTAATATTCAGAAATTCCACAATACAATGGTGTGCAATTCAGTATTATCGTATAAAAAGTCAACCATGGACACGGACTCGAGATCCAAGTTGTCACAATAAAAGGTGTCCAACACAGCACTAATATTCAGAAATTTACAATAAAATGGTGTGCAATTCAGTATTATCGTATAAAAAGTCGACCATGGACACGGACTCCAGTTTCAAGTTATCACAATAAATTAAGGTGTCCAACACAGCACTAATATTCAGAAATTTTACAATAAAATGGTGTGGTGTGGATCCGATTTGACCAGGGTCTATGACAACAGAGGCCGTTACCCTGGACAGAAATTTGCTCGGCATATTACAGCACTCATGAGCAATGGTGTGTAATTCAGTATTATCGTATAAAAAGTCGACCATGGACACGGACTCGAGTTCCAAGTTATCACAATAAATAAAGGTGTCCAACACAGCACTAATATTCAGAAATTTTACAATAAAATGGCGTGCAATTCAGTATTATCGTATAAAAAGTCAACCATAGACAGGGACTCGACTTCCAAGTTATCACAATAAAGGTGTCCAACACAGTATTAATAGGCCTACTCAGAAATTTTACAACAAAAAAGTAATCACAATAATGGATGGATCCGATTTGACCAGGGTCTATGACAACAAAGCCCGTTACCCTGGACATTCAATTGAAATAATCACAAATAAAAATAAATCACAATAAAGGTGTCCAACAGCATTCACAAGGACACTATTATAATTATCTGCCTGCATATAAGGCCTACTATTGACAGAAAACAGTTTAAGTTCCCTTAATACAAAAATATGCATGCTTAGATATATGCACACAATTATTTTATATATTTTTTACTTCTTAGTTGACCATTATATCAAACGTAGGCCTACATTCCCAGACAGTGGTGGTATACACAACAAGAAAATAATAATTATTATACCGAAAATAACAAGAGCGCACACATTTGAGGTGTGTAAGAGAAACATGACGCAAATCTGACAACTGCATGTACATTGTTGTGTTAAAGGCATTTCTGGATAAAACGCAATCTTCTGGATAACCAGCAGTCTGCAATATTATTTTCATGCATGATGTGCAGTACAGATTCAACACTACTATGGGAGGCTTTAAAAATTTCACATACTGCAGAGCTGTAAGTGTACTCTAAATAGTTCAGCTCACTTTTGGTAGAGATGACAGCTTCCATTCCATAAAGAAGAAACGGTTTACAGTGGGCAGCTACTAAATGCAACAAAACTGGTTCACTAAACTTGTAGCATGTGCTATGCAACGAATTAAATGACCTATGCAACTTAATATATATATAATATTGTATATATAGTTGATTTAGATGCCCATGATCATTGTCTAGCTTTCTTATTACGAAATAAGCCGTGTACTGGAAGAGACGATTGTTGTTCGTACTCTTTCAGTCTTGGTGGCGAGCGGTGCTAATTATAAGAGCGGCTAAGTCTTCGGGGGTCTTATGCTCTTCACAGGCACGTGGGTATCGTTCATCGCACAGAGAATCGGAAACAGTTTTCAATCTTTCTTGGTGACAGTTATCATCGATTTCACGTATTTACATCAATTAATTATACACGCAAACTAGCGATTACACTTGTCATAAAACTATTCTTCCATCGCCTCACTCGCTCCAGGCCCATATATCTTCCAAGTCACCCGTTTAAGAGATGCTATAACGAGCTCTCCGGGCGCTTGCTGGCCTGTCGTTCGTGAGTGATCCCTTCGCCCCCTTGCGGCCGATGCTCTACCGTCAACGATCCCGGGCGAATGATCCCTCCTCTCCTGTCGCGTCCCTTCTTAACCCCATTTCTTCCACCTGCCAATCATCCCTTCAGACCCTGCGTGGCACCAATTGCCCGCCCATTGCATCTCTCTGTCTCTCTCTATCCCTCTCTGTCTCTCTCTATCTCTTTCTATATATTGGTAATGACTATTAGGCTAAGTGTTCACAGAAATGATCTAGGCCTATGATTATGATGATTAGGCCAACTTTAGAGTCCTAAAACAGTACATAGTTATAAACATCATCGCCGAATCCCTTCTCACTACATCATCACACTTTCTTGAGCTGATGGCACGAGAATCGTGTCTTCAGCACGTCGTGCAGGTGGCGCTTTAAGGAGAGTTCGTCACGGGTCGACGAGGTTTTACAAGAGCACAGACGATCGTCGCAGGCAATTAGCTTAATGTCTGATCACCGTTGTTTCGCGACGTCGCCAGGCTGCAGGCTAACACAAGTCCCTAAGCGATTTAATCTATAACATAAAACACAAACACACGACGAGTAATATCAGTGAGACAAAGATCCCTATAAATCAAATCATTCACTCATTCTCCAAAAACCCAAAGGCTTTATGCAGACACCGTAAGTAAAGTAAGCACAATTGAAAACAAACAATATGAGCGTAATAGTCCATCTGCCATAGAGTCGTGCATCCCCTCCCAGGGCCTACTATCCCCCCCTGAGAGGTGGAAGCATTCCCCCCCTAACAGAAACTTTTTGTCTATATTGCAAGCGTCGAAGGCGCGAAGTTGCGAGTGCCGAAGGCACGAAGCCCATAGCGACTAGGAGGTCTGAGGGAGCGTCGTGAGCTCCCCCAGCGGGGTCCAGAAACCAACGCATTTTTAGCTGTTGTCATCGACTAGAGCGCATGTTTTAGGCTCTTGTTTGCTAGCTGTTTATGAGCGATAAAGTCATGAAAATTTCACTTTTTTTTATTTGCACGCTGTAATTGTACCTCTTAAAGCTATCATCTTCACAAAATTGCTCGTGAATTAATGCTCAGAAACATGGTTTAGGATATCATAAAATATCGCCTCCCCATGATTTATTTATTTTTAATTTGCACAATATGATGGCAACATTCTAAAATTTCCCATTATGGGCTAGCAGTGCGTTAAACACTGTAGTAGTCCTGTGAAGTTTGAAAAAGTCCAGCATTCAGTAAAATGTCAATTTCTTTTGGTATATCAAATTGAGTAGTCTACTGTCAGTTGTACAATACTCAGCAACATCCATTTTGGGATCTAGACAGATCCCATGGACATTTCCCAGGACCACTCCCGTAATTTCCTCTCTGGGTTCCACCAGAGCGTTTCAATAGGACAATTCCCTCGAACATTTCCCTCAAATGCAGGCTACAAAAGTGTAAGCAATTTGCATTTGTACAGACTTCAATAGCGCTTTAATGTTTGAGGGAGGAATTTATAAGCCATTTGCTTTACTTGATTTCGAACTTAAATTGTTGAGCAACCAAGCTTTTATTGCTTGAATTACTTTATTTGCTATAAACAAAAGTAGGCTACCAATTTACTGTTGCTCCTTTGCCTCATATTGCTAAAATTCATTCTTAAAATATCGTTCATTTTATTTGAGACCTATAAATATAAAAACCAATGCAGTTTCAGTAGGTACAATAATTTATACTTTAACAAAATGTTAACAATTAGGCTAATGTAATTAGGCCGAATTATGAGTTGTGAGAGCGAGCATGACAGATGCTGGGGAATACCGGGGGAAAATGTTCAGGAGGAAATCTTCTATACTCAACTTTATCATTAGGGGGGGAAACCTTTCCCCCCCTGGCCCAAATTGGAAGCAGTCTGCTTCCATCCCCCCATGGCGTAGTAGGCCCTGTCCCCTCCCTTTTGTCAATGTAGCCTAGCGTTTCGTTAATTGCTTGGCAGGGTTCTCATATACGTCATAAAATTGCAACTCGTCGTTTTCTTGTCCTTTGTCGTGTATACAGTCTGGCGCTGCATAATGCACGTCGTGCAGTTGGTCTGTCTGGATCACATTCGCTTTGGAAGTCTGTGTATTTGATTCTTTTGCGTGCCATAGTCTCAGTACATTTATATGGTAGGTTCTTGGTCCTTGGTCTGTTTCGATCTCGTAGTGGAAAGCAGACAACTTTCTATTCACTAAGAACGGCCCTTGCCATTGAGCGAGTAACTTGTTTTCTGTGCTTTGTCGCAGAAGTACCTGTTGACCTGGGTGTAGTGATCTGTTTGTTGGTTTATTGTCATAATAGACCTTTTCAGGTGGTCTTCGCCATTTCCCGTCACCAATGCCTCGATTCCCCGCCCAAGTGTCATCATGGGCCATCTCTAACATCTTGGATCGGTACCCTGTCGGTAGAATTAATTGCTTTCGTCCGCCTCCTCCTTCATCCTCTGCTTGTCTCGGTTTTCCTTTCCGAAACAGAACGCCGTTTTCAATTAAACATCTGCTGTCTCCCTCCCTCGCTGGTCTCCACGATTTGGACAGTGTAGGGTCCTCATGCTGGGTTATCTTGACGTTATCTGATTCGTGTGTCATCTCAGTGCTTCTGTCTTCGGTCTGCTCACGATCAGAGCCCCATGCATCGGCTGCCGGTACGTCGGTCGGAGATTTATGACCAGATGGCAAGCATGCTCCAGTGGCTGCGGGGGGTACCGACTCCTCCTCTTCGTTGGTCGGGTCTCTATGGCCCGCCGGCGTAATCACTTCGTTAAGGATGTCGCGTCCCACCTGCTCGCCTTCCCTTTTATCGGGGCATCGGTTACTGAAATCTCCCGGTCTAAATGGATACCCTTTGATAGTATCTCCTTCCACAGGGCATCTGCTGCTTGTTGACGGCCTTTCAAGTGATAGACGTGACGGGGGGCTTATCAATTCACCAGAGGAGTCGTTAATTGGTCTGAAGCCGACGGTCGCCTTACCATCGTTCACACTGTGCTCGCCATTGTTCAATTCGAGCGCTTCAAAGAGTTTTATGGCCCCGGTGCTTTGTCGATTAGGCCTAGTACGTTCTTCCTCCCTTTTCCTCAAGCTTGGTAGTCGGTCATTTTCTGGCAGTCGCTTTTCGCCAGGTGCGATTAAATGACTTCTTTCGGCGTGGTCGTCAACTTTGTTAATATCATTAGTGTCTTTTAAGTCCGAATCCTTTCGTCCTTTCAAAGCCGGTCGCTCGCAAGGCGTCGCTACAGTCTCGTTCTCCGCCTGTCGTCCGTCGGGCGTCTCTATACCGCCCCCAGGTGTTTTCAGTTCACCGAGCGCTTTGGTCTTGTCAGCTGTCTGCTTGTCCTTCTGACTGTCACTGTCTGTCTTACCGTCATAGTCACGCCGTCTAGCGGTCGGAATTGTCTGGCCAACGTCTTTTGGCCGCCCGACGCTAAGCATATCAACCGGATCCATCAGTTCAGGGTTATCTGCGAAGACGTCATTTCCTATTATGGCAGACACAGGGAGGTCCGGGACAACACATGCCCTCACCTTTATCTTCCTGTCCGTTCCAAATTCATGGGACGAAATCTCAATTTCACAAGCCAAAAAACACCTTATCGTGCCAAATGCACATTGTAAGCTTATCATTGCTGGATCTTCTATGGCAGATGTCTTATGTGACGCTATTTCAGAATTCACAAGAGTGACCTGGGCACATGTGTCTCTAAACCCTTGCACGTCACAACCATTTACACACATTGGTATAAGAAAACGTTTTTGATACTCAACGACCTTATCGAGAGTTGACTTAGGTTTCACAAACTGCACTTGCGCATGCGCTTGACCTTGGGCTTGGGATCTATTATCATGACGATTGAACGTCTGGTGTTGGTAGCTTGTCCTGCCCCCTTGCCCTGAATGCATTTGTCTTGCATCCCACCGCCTATCATTGGTGCTATCTGCAAATGACTCTGTGTCTCTGCCCGTGGACCTTCTTTCCCAAGGGTCACTCGAATCTCTGTCAATGCCAGTGGGCCTCCTATCCCGATGGTTTTCTTTGTGATCAGAATTGAGCGTTCTGAAGTTGGTTTTCTGTCTCTGATCGCCCTGGCTCGATTTGCGCCCTTCCATTGTCCATTCGAAGTGTAAATCTGCATATTCAGCGACTTCTGCAGCCCTTTTAGGCTTCCTTGCTTCAATAAAATAGCGACAGTCGCTCGCAAGAGACTCTCTTAGTCTCTCCATGATAATGTCATCCCTTAGGGTTTCAAAATCAGTTATCTCTTTGCATTCAAGATAAAAAATCAAACACATCGTTTAACTGGGCCAAAAATTGCACGTAAGACTGTTTCCCTGCCCTATGCATAGATTTAAACTTATCCAAATAATGTTTGGCATTCAATCTGCATGCTTCGAGAAGTGCACGTTTTGTTTCCCTGTAGTTGGAACAAGTGTCAAAGGAAAGTCTGTTATAATGCACCCTCATTGTCGAGTTAAGCAAAGACGGAAGGAGCTTCGCCCACCTGTTTTCCTCAATGCCCTGAAGAATAGCTATCTTTTCGAATGAGTGGAAATACAGCACTATATCTTCGCTTTCGTGCATAGTTGGTAGCTTGGAATAAACCGACGGACCAACGGGGTCACCAACAGAAAATGAAGGGTTTGGCTGTAGTAAACCAAAATTCGCTTTCTCTCGCAAGAGGGCCAATTCCGCCGCCATCTTTTCCCTTTCCGCCATCAACCGCCTCTCTTCCGCAAGCGAGCGCCTTTCTTCTGCCTGACATAGTTCAAGCCTCGTCTGGCTTTCGCTAACGCTAGCCTGGTCTGCATCCTCGTATTCATCCAATCCATCGTCACCACCTGATGGATCCTCATTTTCCCTCAACTTTTCGATCATGGCCCTTTTATCTAGGCCTTCACAATCTATGCCTCTCTGTCGACACTCTTCCTGCAACTCTGCTTTCTTCATTCTCTCAAACATTTTAAGCAGAAGAACCAAAATACAACAATAAAACTAGTTCAAAAACACACGAGGTTCGATTAACCTTCAAAACGCTACTACACAAAACAATAAACTCAAAAGCAGTCTTTCTCGCAGAACGGGTTATTTTCAATCACCCCTTTCGTTCATCAATAACAAACACAACAAGTTCATCAGTTAGCATGCAGACTCCGCTCGCAATAAAATGAGCTCCAGAGCGCTTCACATAAATCAGTAGTTAGCACCTTTCGTGCTTTACAACCACATTCTCCAATAAATCAATTACTGACTCTGCAGTACAAACAATTCTCCCGCAAACACCATTCAGACTACAAACATTAACAGCACCAAGTGACTATGAGCAGTCAAACAAAATGGCTCGTGCTCACCAGGTGTCTCTCCAGGTGTCTTGGATGTGTCGTTCTCTTCGACTTCTCTGCACGATTGCAGCATGGAAAGATCTCCCAGAGCTCCAAGTTGTCCCGCGTCACTTGATGTCCCGTCCGAATCCTTTGTTCCAGCGATCGTCCGCCTCCTTTGTCCCGGTGATCAGACGTCCTGTGTCGCTGTTTCGTCTTCTTCTTCCTCTCGATTCGATGACTCTGTGCGATCGATTCGGCTAAGATCGGCAGCGAAGTACAACTGTCCAGATCGTAGCCCGAAGTCCTTTGCTGACACAATGTACTGGAAGAGACGATTGTTGTTCGTACTCTTTCAGTCTTGGTGGCGAGCGGTGCTAATTATAAGAGCGGCTAAGTCTTCGGGGGTCTTATGCTCTTCACAGGCACGTGGGTATCGTTCATCGCACAGAGAATTGGAAACAGTTTTCAATCTTTCTTGGTGACAGTTATCATCGATTTCACGTATTTACATCAATTAATTATACACGCAAACTAGCGATTACACTTGTCATAAAACTATTCTTCCATCGCCTCACTCGCTCCAGGCCCATATATCTTCCAAGTCACCCGTTTAAGAGATGCTATAACGAGCTCTCCGGGCGCTTGCTGGCCTGTCGTTCGTGAGTGATCCCTTCGCCCCCTTGCGGCCGATGCTCTACCGTCAACGATCCCGGGCGAATGATCCCTCCTCTCCTGTCGCGTCCCTTCTTAACCCCATTTCTTCCACCTGCCAATCATCCCTTCAGACCCTGCGTGGCACCAATTGCCCGCCCATTGCATCTCTCTGTCTCTCTCTATCCCTCTCTGTCTCTCTCTATCTCTTTCTATATATTGGTAATGACTATTAGGCTAAGTGTTCACAGAAATGATCTAGGCCTATGATTATGATGATTAGGCCAACTTTAGAGTCCTAAAACAGTACATAGTTATAAACATCATCGCCGAATCCCTTCTCACTACAAGCCGTAATGGATATTTTCTGTTTTTTGCTTTGGGGGGCTGAGCCGAATTTAGAGGCTATAACCCCTAGCCCTCTGACGACGCCACTGGCGCAAGCATCTACGCTATGATTATATAGTTGATTGCAGGAGGGAGAAAACCCTAAACATTCTTTTGTGACGATGATTAATTTTGTGAAATATGCGAAAATATCGAGAGCTTTGCACCACTTTTTGAAGGACTAGGCAATTTCGATATTTCTATACGTCTAATACTTATAAAACGGTTTAAATCAGAAACGAGGTGTCTAAGAACCATGTTGTTTCTTCGACAATTTCGACAACCCTGTCCCGTTGTATGGTCAAAAGGTAAGGGTGCAAACTTGTCACCCATTTTCATAGACTCAGGCCAAGAAATGAAGTCGCTAACTTCATTCTCAAAGAAGATTTCGATGCCATTGATCATTGTCTAGTTTTCTTATTACGAAATAAGCCGTTATAGACATTTTCCGCATTTTGCTTTGGGGGGGCTGAGCCGCATTCAGGGGGGCTTAGCCCCCTCCAGCCCCCCCTGGCGCCGCCACTGGTGTCATGACGTGGAGCTGACATGCACAGGCCGATCAGGACAAGCCGGTGGGAGAGTCGGGGGAAAGAGCGTCGGACACAACGGGCATTGGCCCAAGTTGTCCTTCATGCCTCTCTCCCAGTATTCTCTTCAATCAGACAAGTTGGTCTAGCTGCTTCAAGATGTTAATGGTATGGAGCAGACCTGCTGACCGGACAGGCTGAAGCTGGGCAACATGACGCGAGACACACTCAGACAGAGAGTGGCGTCGGACTCTTACGGGCATTGAGCCCAATGATATCGATGATGATGAATATATCTATTAGGGTGATTTTAATGCAGCGAACAAAGCTGAATAAAGGTTTAAAATTATTAATGCGATTTTGCTTTGCAATCGGATGGATTGGGACTCGACGCCAGATCGGATCCTACGAGAAACAACAATCCGTTGTTGCCGACATCGTCGTCGTGTAGTCATCATCATCAGCGTAATCGTTGTCGCCGTAACATCATGCATGCTCTTATGAATATTCATATAACGCCATGCATGCTCATATGAATATTCATATAACGCCGTGCATGCTCTTATGAATATTCATACAACGCCGTGCATGATCTTATGAATATTCAGATAACGCTGTGCATGCTCTTATGAATATTCATATACCGCCAGATCGTACCTATGAAATGTAGGTCCGTAAGTTTCGATGTGAGCAAGGGAACCAGCGTCTGCTTCGGTACAACCGTTCCAGCTTCATATTCTGTCAACAGAATAAGATATCGGATTTGAACCTACTTATAGGCTATGGGTCAAAAATCACCCACGTCACCCTAAACGACTTTGATTCCTCTGATCCCGCCTATTCTTCTTAGGCGATTGTGCCATGATTCCATGAGCCTTTCTATCCAGAGGCGTGATATAGCCTACTAGGACGAATTGAATTTGTTACTTTTGAAAATAATCATAATAATCATACGTATCCTACATAGACATAAATTATATAGGCTAGTGCAATTTATGCACGCCAACCACCGTATAGGCCTACCCGTACCTCACTAGAATAACCGTTGACTTAATTAATATGAGCAACGAATAATAGATTATATGGAAAACCGGAAATCTGACCTTCGACCTCTGAGATGCCGTCTGGTGTCGAGGAGTTGCGAACGGCGATAAGGATAAGAGATTCCCTAGACGTCACGTGGTCTTTACCGTAATCTGTCGGTTTGAAGCGCAGGTTCCTCACTTTTCCTTTCTCGTCCGATAGATCGATAACTTCTGCAATGAAAAGACAAACAATCTAATAATTCTGATTTCTATTTCAGAATCTGAATGCTTTATAGATAACAGATCATGATGATTCATGATCGCAGATCTTTTCTTGGTTCAATTCAGTTGTTCCATGGTTGTTCCATGGTTGTTCCATGGTTGCACCATGGTTGTTCCGTGGTTGTTCCATGGTTGTTCCATGGTTGCTCCGTGGTTGTTCCATGGCTGTTCCATGGCTGTTCCATGGGTGTTCCATGATTGTTCCGTGATTGTTCCATGGTTGTTCCATCGTTGTTCCATGGCTGTTCCATGGCTGTTCCATGGTTGTTCCACGGTTGCTCCATGGTTGCTCCATGGTTGCTCCATGGCTGTTACATGGTTGCTCCATGGTTGCCCCATGGTTGCTCCATGGCTGTTCCATGGTTGTTCCGTGGTTGTTCCATGGTTGTTCCATGGTTGCTCCATGGTTGTTCCATGGTTGTTCCATGGCTGTCCCATGGCTGTTCCATGGTTGTTCCATGGTTGTTCCACGGTTGCTCCATGGTTGCTCCATGGTTGCTCCATGGCTGTTCCATGGTTGCTTTATGGTTGCTCCATGGTTGCTCCATGGCTGTTCCATGGTTGTTCCGTGGTTGTTCCATCGTTGTTCCATGGTTATTCCATGATTGTTCCGTGGTTGTTCCATGGTTGTTCCATGGTTGTTCCGTGGTTGTTCCATGGTTGTTCCGTGGTTGTTCCAAGGCTGTTCCATGGTTGTTCCATGGTTGTTCCATGGTTGTTCCGTGCATTCCTGAGACCTCCCCACAACTTCATCGATGATTTAAATGTTAAAACATCGCCACTGTAGTAAAAAAAAGATACACGTAAGGTGTGTCCAGAGCGAGGCCCAACTAGATGGCTTGAGACATAGCTTGCATAGGTTTGCAATATCTGTATAGGCCTTATAGACGAGCAGACTGAAAGGTATTGACATGAATTGACAGGTAGCCTACCGGTAAACAAACAGATTTTAGGCTTTACCTTCAGTGGGACTGCATTTTCTGCGGATATAATTCAGGAGGTTGTAAACACTACAATCAGTGTTTACGACGATGCTGTCGTTTTCTGCAAAGAGTAGAACATGATATCTGTGATATTTTCGTTAACGAAGTTAAGCTAAAATTCGAAGTAGAAATGAACGATTTTCTTGTCGAAAGCCAGAATAAAACTAGGAATAAGTTTTGCCTCAAAACGAAATAAGGAACTAGGAATTGTTTGCAGAAATTAAAATATGAGCGAACTTAGGAGCTATTCGGACGAATAAGTCACTTTAATTCCTTTGCGCTAAATTTGACAAGATCGAAGGTGAGCAAAATCGCGCGTTAGAAAATTCCGGTTGATAGTATGGGACTGATAACTGTGCAGGCCAATTTATTTCAGATTTGATCGTAAAATTTTCAATTATGAGTTTATAGAGAACTAGCAAAGGTATCCGGCGTTGCCAGGGAAATTTAGGACACGGCCCGCTCCCGGCCACAACCAAAACACACTCCACTCCATCCCTCCTCCACCCCACAACACCCCATCACACTTTGACCTCCACCGGTACTCCACCCGTGAAATTTGTGTTTTCGTAAAAATTCCCCCCACCCCAATCCCCATACCCCTCCACCAATCCCCACCACCCCACCCCTCCACACCCCACCCTCATTCCAACTCTCCCCACCCCACCCCACTCCGCCCACCTCCACCCGCCACCATACCTCATCCCCCAATCCCCCATTGCTGAAAAAAGTGGGGAAAAATTTGGGGGTTTCGCCCCCACCTTGGCCCCCATGGTGGTAGAGAATTGCCAACCACTCGTTGGGGTGTCTTATGCCGAGACCTACACAGTAGTGAAGGTTTGGAGTGAAAAACTCAAAAACTGTGGAAATGCATTTCGGTCAAACAGAATCTGCTCTTTATTTATATAGATGTAGATGTTGGCCCAAAGGAAATTCAATATTCCGGTATACAGGATCTGTTCCTTTCACATCAAAATCGGTCTTATGTCAGTTCCTGCGTCACCGGCCTTTGTGAATATAATTTAGTAAATCACATGGGAAAATCTCGGGAAATAAGATTGTTTTTGAAATTGAATAAGGACATCTTATACGCCTACGCGTTAACAAGTGAACATAATATTATTTTATACAGCACTGCAGCTACTATATAGAGCCAACATACTTTTTTACAGCACTGCTATAGTGCTTCTGCTACTACTGCTACTACTGCTACTGCTACTGTCACTGTTAGGCTATACTGCTACTGTGTACTAGTGATATTGCTACTGCTGCTACAGCTACTTCTACTAGTATTACTACTTTTAGGCCCTACTAGCTATTACTATTACTAGGCCTATTCTTACTACTGTGAGGACTCATTTTTCTCAAGGTGGCCCATATAATTATAATCCCTTGTGAACCTTTATAGCCTCAGGCTATAAGATTCCCTAGGGATCATAATTATGTAGCCCACCTTGAGAAAAATTAGTATATAGGTTTTGTGCTCACATGCTTTTATCCTGCCATATTTTTCTATATATACACTGTAGACACTAGACAGTAGACACTTCACGCCTTTATTGAATTTGAGAACCTGGCAATACCATATATATAGACGAATGAATCACGAAGTTAGGAATTTGATGAGAGACCTACCTCCGTATTTGACCGTTACAATCATTTTCTCGTTTAATATCTGGAGTCTTCTGTGCGATTCAACGTAGTTGTCTTCACAGAGCAAACATCAATAATGCTCTCTTCAATCAAAATCCATTCATGTTGATCTCAGTATAACGCAAAGCTTCTTGTATTTTCAGTCTGCTTTGAAACCCAGTAGGCCTATAGATAGCCTTATATTATCCGAAGGCTCTATATTAATTGAACGCAGATTTTCCTTCAAAACAATAATGGAATAATTGCGGTAGATCATGAAAAATTCCACCGTTGTGAAATTGTTTGAAACTCAAGTTATCAAGAAAAGTCAGACCGCAAATTATTTCGCTTCGCTTTGGAATAGCCTATAGTCCATTCATTGTCGGTATCCCTCATCGATTCCTTGTAGGCCTAATTCTCAGACGAGTCACGAAAACAACGGCTGTAATGCTATGCCTAGATTGTGTGTTTGTGTTATTCTCGTGTCCTAGCTATCAGTGAATAATTCCACAATAATTCGTGAGTCGTTCCACATCATCGACGATCTCACGCATAACGATTTTCTGCGGCACCTACGTATGGACTCAATAATTCGGCATTGCAAAAAAGCTTCGCTGCCAGGCGGCTGGTCTGCACGCAGGTACTTGTATGATTATCAAGCAAGCACATTGATAGAACTATGCATGTATTGATTCAGGAAGGAGTTGGCCTCCTACATCCTACGTACATCGGCGTCAATACGAGAGCTATAGGCCCATACCTAATAAAAGACCTGCCTATTGTAATGCCAATGCACGATATATCCAACAGACTCGAGACGTGGACAGCAAACAATCGTCTTCTCCTCCTCTCCTCCCTTCTCCTCCTCTCTTTCCTTCTCCTCCTATCTTCCCTTCTCCTACTCTCTTCCCTTCTTCTCCTTCTCCCATTTCTCCACGTCCGTATCCTTCTCCGACTCTTCCTGCTCCTTTTCTCCTGCCATATCCCTAAGTGTAGGCCTTGCTTGCTGTAGTGCTTCAGCCGTTAATTGCTTCTGTCAGCAGCGCTGCCCGATCACAGACGTATCGATAACAGACGGCGTTGCTCAGACCAGCTATCGACAAATTCTCATATTATAGGCCGTTAAAAATAAGCATAGACCTCTTTAGACTTAGAGAAGTGCTCCCTTATAAAAAAAGCAAGTTCGCGATTGATTGCTAAATACACACAAACATAAACATATAAATATATAATTGTCATACATGTATATACTGTATATAGCCTAGACCTACAGGTGCGTTATATACAATAGGCTATAGGGCCTACATAAAATACGTTTGTATTGAAACATTGCATGTACAACAATTGTGCATTGCATATTTGCCTGCATTCTATCAGTTGCTCAATACCTTTCTCTTTAGTCGTGACTGAGCTGGGAGCGCCTCTGAGTAGGTTTCTTTAAGGAGCGCTACATAATTTTTTCATCAATTTATTTATTTACGAATGAATGAATGGACGATTGAATGAATGAATGAATTTAGGCATACTATAATATGCATATACTCTGCTATTAGCTGATTAGCCATGCAATGATGCTTAGAGATACGCAAATCATCAGTCAGTCAGTCGATCAGATATAAAGATGATGAATTATTCATGCAATTAATTAAAATACTATGAATATGCTAATAGCCTAATCCACAATGTACGAATCATGCGACCGGTTTCCAATCCTGTGTTGTTGCTAGACGCAATTAATTTGTAATCGATGACGAGAATTATGTTATGACAACAATTATTGATATGTAGATTATTCTTTATTTAATCATTAGGATCAGTTATATAGCGCCAGGGGCGCCGTTAGGCGTACGCACTTACGCAAGTGCGTACAGCGCGGAAAGGCAAAAAAATAACAAATTGTAAATTAAAGCGTGAAATATTATAAGCGATGAAATTCTATTGAATCTACTTTAGTAGTGGACCACGTACACTTCTCACTCACTGCATGCCCATTAAAGATCGTCATAACAGTTCATAACTTCATTTCGCGTATTCTTATTTTGTGCAATTTGTGCGTACAGAAAAAAAGTGCGTACAGAAAAAAAATCCTGGCGGCGCCGCTGTATAGCGCCCACTCAAGACTGTCTACTCAGACGCATTCCCGACCCAATCTCGGGTAAATAAACCTCGAATAGAGCATGGGGAGTGACACTTGGACAGTGGGCGCTATAGGCGACGTGCCACCGCACGTCCGTTCCAGGTTGTAGGGCCAGCAACCGAAGCAGCTCGGCCCTGCCTTGTGGAAGTCGACGAGCGAGGGACAAGAAGCTGAGCGTATACGGTGCAGGTGAAACGAGCATCGGTCTGTGCTGGGCATTGAAAGTAAAACGATGATCGTGATTGTCGCGTCAACTTTGATCGAGCCACAGGTATGATAATTATTGCCACAGGAAGAGACGAATAGGGTGAGGACTGAGGAGGAGGAGGAGGAGGAGGAGAAGGAGGAGGACGACGACGAGGGCGAGGAAGAGAAGGAGGAGGAGCAGGAGGAGGAGGAGGAATAGAAGGAGGAGGAAAATTAGGAGGAGGAGGAGGAGGAGGAGGAGGAGGAATAGGAGGAGGAGAAGGAGGGATAGGAGGAGAAGGAGGAATAGGAGGAGAAGGAGGAATAGGAGGAGAGGAGAA
The DNA here is from genome assembly GCA_949752735.1 of Lumbricus terrestris. NCBI lineage: Eukaryota > Metazoa > Annelida > Clitellata > Crassiclitellata > Lumbricidae > Lumbricus > Lumbricus terrestris. The sequence continues at coordinate 23,371,985 of OX457041.1, read as the reverse complement.
TTAGAAGGAGAAATAGAAGGAGGAGGAGGATTAGGAGAAGGAGAAATAGGAGGAAGAGAAGGAGAAGAAGGAGGAGAAGGAGAAGAGAAAATAGTAGGAGGAGACGTTTACGTTAATGGATAATAAAAATGGCGAGATGACGTAGGACATGGAAGGCGAGACGGGAAGACAAGATCAAAGTTCAATGCGAAATCAGATATTATTATTAACTGTGCACTTTTTCAGTAAGTTACTAATTTATTAATCATTCTCTATTCATTAAATCAGAAACATCATTTTCTGCATGAATTTCTTTATTAAGTTGGTCTTAGAACAACGAAGTCATATATAGCATTCAAAATTGTATGGTACATGTATATATATATGCTGTACATAGGCTATAGGCCTATGCATATGATATATGTATGTATTATATCTATAATTTCTATATGATTTCATTATGTATAAAATTTATACCAATGGTACGATATGCATCATTGCATATAGTAATTAACGTATAGTGTAGCATATACGTTAAACATACGTGATTAAAAAAGTAAGCCAAACTGTTTTTCATATATTTCCAACGCCTGCTTATTAATCGTTCAAAATTTCCCCCAATATTTAGAGAATTGAACCAAGAATATGATTCCAAACTATCGCTTCATAAATTTGAACGTGTAGAAATTTCAGTTTACGAGCAATTTTCTTTTGGGTTTTGTAACAAAGTACTTCAAACATGAAAAGTTTTTAATATTTTTGTGAAGAAACTTTAAGTAGTTATTGTTTGATTATTTACATAAAGAAGATGTTTTAGACGACAGGATTTAGATCTGGACTGTTCGGAGGCCATAATGTGGGAGAAATGAAGTCTGGCGTCTCTCTTGTCCGCATTTCGATGGTTTCCTTGGCTCTGTGGGCTGGAGCACTGTCCTGTTGAAAAAAGCAGCCTTCTGGGGCTATAGATATCCGATAACAGGGGAAAGATGTTGTGAGAGCAGGACGTTGCGATAATAGACACAGCTAATTTTTACTCCAGAATAAGTGAAGACCAAAATTGCGAACTATCAAACGTCGAAACCGGAACGAACACCATAACAGACTTGCTGGAAAACTGAAATTTCGGGAGATGAAGTTGAAATATTCATATCTTTCTATCCGTTCAAATTTATGACATGATACGTTGGACTCCCATTCTTGGTTCAATTTTCTAAATAATTATATTGGGAAAATTTTAGTATGATTAGAGATATAAGAAAAACAGTTTGTCTTACTTTTTGAGCCACAGTGTATAAATTATGTAATCAATAGGAAAATATATGTAACATATATTTTATTTATGTCTTCTTCCTTTTCCTGGCACTCTGATGGAACCATTTGCAGATGTTTGTCAGCTGGAGGTTTTAGCGCATCCACGCATTCGAAGCAGGCGGTTGGTACTGGAGCACGGAAGCAACAGTGGGATGCTCTTGGTCGAGACGGAAGAGAGCGGATTGGGATCGATCGCGTGATGTGTCGATCACGTGGTTGGCCGATCACGTGGTGGATCGATCACGTGACCTTAGATGGACGTGAGACCGGAAATGGAATCGCTGTCAATGGCGGATGAAGATGATCCGTGGTAAGGGTAGCATGCGTAGAAGGGGTCACAGAGGTCAGTGTTTCGGGAGCAGAAGAGGCAGAGGTAGAGCGAGGACGGTCGGACCATAGATGATGATGATGACGACGACGACGATGGTGATCGTCGAGGCCGAGCCTCTGCCGATCCATGGCTCCCTGGAGGAAGACAATAACAACAACAACGACATCAACAACAACAACAACGGCATAGTTAACTCATTGCGCGTGTTACTCATACATGTTTATACTGAGAAAATAACAAACTCATAGGTAAACTCATCGAATTTATAAACAATTGTCCCAATAAAGGACACATTGCAGACCAAAATGAGCATTTAGAAAGGTAAGAGCCACATGTAAGTAACTATATTGAATAAATGCAAAAATTGAGATTATAATGTTAACAGAGAAATAAATCATTTATCGCTGATTTATCGGTAATAGGCCTAAGTCATTCCACCGAATCTAAGAAATATTTGCTGCATAACATGAATCTCGAATGTTCTTCTGCCTTCCGTTTGTGGTCTTAATGCTGCATGTGACTATAATAATATAATGGTTTTATGAATTTCTCAATAGGCCTACTCTTAGAGAAGGACTTTCCAGCGGTTTGATAACCACCTGATGAGCGTTTCTGAGAGGCTCCTAGAGTAGCGGTATAAAAATGTCTTGAAGTGAATAAGTAAATGAGTGAAAGAATGAGTGAAAGAAGACGACGGGTCGTGAACGAGATACTGCAGAGGCTGTAACTGACCGGCCATTATGGCGGACAGAAGGATGAATCCGTGAACGAGGATGATGAATCCAAGGAGGAGCGGTGTGCGTTGGGAGGAGGAGGAGGAGGAAGAAGAAGAAGAGGATACGGAGGAGGCGGCCGTTGATAAGGTCATCGTCGTCGACATCTTCATCTTCTATCCGGATGGTGTCCCTATTGTTGATGAAGAAAAGATGGTGTCACGACATGGAAGCCAAATCAGCTGCTATGAGCTTAGCACAATTAGAATTGGACAACTTGATATTGTATCTCACCTCTGTCTACGATGATGACGATGCTGTTGATGATGACGATGATGATGATGATGATGATGATAATGATGACGACGACGACGACGATGATGATGATGATGATGATGATGATGATGATGATGATGATGATGATGATGATGATAATGTAGTGGTGGTGGTGGTTCTGGTGGTGGTGATGGTGATGATGATGATGACGACGATAATGATGATGATGATGGTGATGATGATGATGATGATGATGATGATGATGATGATGATGATGATGATGGTGATGATGATGATGATGATGATGATGATGATGATGATAATGATGATGATGATGATAATGGTGATGATGATGATGATGATACTGACAATTTTTGTTGTTGTTGTTGTTGTTAATGATGACGTCGACTGACGATATATTTAATTCATTAACTGTTTTCTCACACATTGCAGTAGTCAATCTCTCCTTAGTAGATAATTTTTTAAACTCTAGCTTAGGCTTGCTCTTAATGCTCTAAATGCAAATATACTAATTGAAGCCCTGCACTATCTAAATTTCCTCTCCAGTAGGTCTCGGTCACATCCTGATTATGGAATTGATTTAATCGGGTATAAAATATAAATAAATCTAGGTATATCAAAATTAGTCTATATTATTCTTGCTATCCTTTTTTATTGCAAAATTGCCTTTCTGGTAAGAAATACACTAATGATTATTATGATAATAAAAACTAAAAAGCCTAATTGTAATTTCTCCGAACTCTTTGGCATGCTGCAAGAAATCCGAGAAGAGTAGACTAGGCTATAAAGTATCAGTAGCAGAAGTAGGCCCTAATATTTAAACTTGAACTGGCCTGATTGCCATTGGCAGACATTATTTTGCGTATTACTGATGTTGCACATTTTAAATTACGGTTCGATTCAGGATTCGAACCGATAAATCGGCAATATCTGATTTTATTTGATAAAAAATGCTAATTTTAATAAAGTTAAGAACAAAGGCAATAACATAATTACAGGCCCTATAGTCAGAAAATGTTCCACGGTTCCATTTGAAGATTTGAGATTTTAAAAAGGCGCAAAATAGACGAAATTGCAGAGAAATACGACTACAACATTACTTGAAATTATTCATTTGGAGTTTGAATCCGGAACTCCCTCCATAAATACGTCAGTGACTTTCGCTGATGCGTCGGCTCATAACTTTACTGCTTTGCACGGATTTTCAAAGAGAAACAGCGCTTAAAGCGTCAAAAGAGATGCCTGAACGCCATTTACCTTTCCAGACTGTGCTGGCCTATAAGTGACTATTCCGGTTAAAAACACTCTCATTATACCCTACAATAAACTGCAAAACGGAATTCTGAGGTCGTAGTGAAAAGTGATATCATTTGACATGGAAATCTACAGGTGACGTTCATTTTCTCAGCGGAAATTTGAAAAAACAAAATTGAAAGTTTAAACAGCTGTAACTTTTGCAAACATGAAAAGTTTCAAATGAAACTTTTAGGGATTGTTGAAAATTCATTCTCCTGGAAGTTGGGAAATTTTCGTAGAAAAAGTTCAATTGGTTGCGAAGATATCGCATTTTATCCGGTGGCACAGTTTTTGAGCCACCCTGTATAGCGCAAAAAATGACATGAAAGTGTATTGAAGTAGCTTACCTGTTGTTGAGAAGAGCAGCAGCTGTACGACTTGGAAAGTCTTGAGAAGGTCTGAATGGTCAACTCGGGCCCCGCAGATGCTTTTGGTGGAATGGTTCAGCGCTCAGCTGCTTTTCTTCTGGTTGCTGATTCGACGCCTGGCTGCTGCAGCTGAAGTCAGTTCTGCCTCTTCGTGCCTGTTCTTGACTACTGAGTATGGAGATAGCTTGCCTTTTCTTTTATACCGATGAATGGATGGATGGAAGGATGGACTGACGGACGGACGAGACGGACGGACGAATGATGACTGCTTAGTACTCGAATGACGTCATTGCTTGTGCTGCTGACCATAAACTGTCCGGCGCTCAATGACCGCAGTTACTGTCGGCCACGCAATCGCGTAGGAATGCCAAGCGTGTCTCTCTCTGTGTTTGTCTGTCTGTCTGTCTGTCTGACTGTCTCTCTCTCTCCCTCCCTCCCTCTCTCTCTCTCTCTCTCTCTCTCTCTCTCTCTCTCTATATATATATATATATATATATATATATATATATACCTCTCTCTCTCTCCCTCTATCTCTCCCTCTATCTCTCTCTCTCTCTCTCTCTCTCTCTCTCTCTCTCTCTCTCTCTCTCTCTCTCTCTCTCTCTCTCTCTCTCTCTATATATATATATATATATATATATATATATATATATATATATATATATAGATATATATATATGGACTGTCTGCTTGTCTGTTTGACTCACTATTTCTCTCTTCATATCACTGATTTGTCTAATTTTTTGTCTCCCTTCTGCTTGAATGTGCTTGTCTGTCCGTCTCTCTTCGTGTCTGGTAGTTTTTCCGCCCATGTTTGTGTGTCTGTCCGTCTGTATTTCTTTATGCGTATTTTTCTGTCTGTCTGGTAGTTTTTCTTTCTTTTCTCGTGTCTGTTTGTCTGTCTGTTTTTCTGTATTTCTTTATGCGTGTTTTTCCTACTCTGCTCTGATTGTCTTTCTTAATCTCTCCATGTGCGTGGGTGTCTTTCTTCATCTGCCTGTCTATGTGCGTGGGTGTCTTTCTTCATCTGCCTGTCTATGTGCGCGGGTGTCTTTCTTCATCTGCCTGTCTATGTGCGTGGGTGTCTTTCTTCATCTGCCTGTCTATGTGCGTGGGTGTCTTTCTTCATCTGCCTGTCTATGTGCGTGTGTGTCTTTCTTCATCTGCCTGTCTATGTGTGCGGGTGTCTTTCTACATCTGCCTGTCTATGTGCGCTGGTGTCTTTCTTCATCTGCCTGTCTATATGTGCGGGTGTCTTTCTACATCTGCCTGTCTATGTGCGCTGGTGTCTTTCTTCATCTGCCTGTCTATGTGTGCGGGTGTCTTTCTTCATCTGCCTGTCTATGTGTGCGGGTGTCTTTCTTCATCTGCCTGTCTATGTGTGCGGGTGTCTTTCTTCATCTGCCTGTCTATGTGCGTGGGTGTCTTTCTTCATCTGCCTGTCTATGTGTGTGGGTGTCTTTCTTCATCTGCCTGTCTATGTGCGTGGGTGTCTTTCTTCATCTGCCTGTCTATGTGTGTGGGTGTCTTTCTTCATCTGCCTGTCTATGTGCGTGGGTGTCTTTCTTCATCTGCCTGTCTATGTGCGTGTGTGTCTTTCTTCATCTGCCTGTCTATGTGCGTGGGTGTCTTTCTTCATCTGCCTGTCTATGTGCGTGGGTGTCTTTCTTCATCTGCCTGTCTATGTGCGTGTGTGTCTTTCTTCATCTGCCTGTCTATGTGTGCGGGTGTCTTTCTACATCTGCCTGTCTATGTGCGCTGGTGTCTTTCTTCATCTGCCTGTCTATATGTGCGGGTGTCTTTCTACATCTGCCTGTCTATGTGCGCTGGTGTCTTTCTTCATCTGCCTGTCTATGTGTGCGGGTGTCTTTCTTCATCTGCCTGTCTATGTGTGCGGGTGTCTTTCTTCATCTGCCTGTCTATGTGTGCGGGTGTCTTTCTTCATCTGCCTGTCTATGTGCGTGGGTGTCTTTCTTCATCTGCCTGTCTATGTGTGTGGGTGTCTTTCTTCATCTGCCTGTCTATGTGCGTGGGTGTCTTTCTTCATCTGCCTGTCTATGTGTGTGGGTGTCTTTCTTCATCTGCCTGTCTATGTGCGTGGGTGTCTTTCTTCATCTGCCTGTCTATGTGCGTGTGTGTCTTTCTTCATCTGCCTGTCTATGTGCGTGGGTGTCTTTCTTCATCTGCCTGTCTATGTGTGTGGGTGTCTTTCTTCATCTGCCTGTCTATGTGCGCGGGTGTCTTTCTTCATCTGCCTGTCTATGTGCGCGGGTGTCTTTCTTCATCTGCCTGTTTATGTGTGGGTGTCTTTCTTCATCTGCCTGTCTATGTGCGCGGGTGTCTTTCTTCATCTGCCTGTCTATGTGTGTGGGTGTCTTTCTTCATCTGCCTGTCCATGTGCGTGGGTGTCTGTCTTCGTCTGCCTGTCTATGTGTGTGTGTGTGTCTTTCTTCATCTGCCTGTCTATGTGCGCGGGTGTCTTTCTTCATCTGCCTGTTTATGTGTGGGTGTCTTTCTTCATCTGCCTGTCTATGTGCGCGGGTGTCTTTCTTCATCTGCCTGTCTATGTGTGTGGGTGTCTTTCTTCATCTGCCTGTCCATGTGCGTGGGTGTCTGTCTTCGTCTGCCTGTCTATGTGTGTGTGTGTCTTTCTTCATCTGCCTGTCTATGTGTGCGGGTGTCTTTCTTCATCTGCCTGTCTATGTGTGTGGGTGTCTTTCTTCATCTGCCTGTCTATGTGCGTGTGTGTGTGTGTGTGTGTGTGTGCGCGCGCGTGTGTGTGTGTGTGTGTGTGTGTGTGTGTGCTACAATGAAGTGGGTGTCATTCGTGCTAATCAATTGGCGTTCGTGGAATGTGGGAGAGTATTTGAAATGAAAGGCGGAAGAGGCAGACACAGATACAGATACAGCGACAGAGACAGAGACA
>OX457041.1:23354921-23364564 GCA_949752735.1 Lumbricus terrestris | reverse complement strand
CCCCCTTTCTCTCCCTTTCTCTCCCTCTCTCTTCCTCTCCCTATCCCCCTTTCTCTCCCTCTCCCACTACCTTTCACTCTCCATCTCCGTCTCCCTCTCCGTCTCTCTCTCCCTCTCTCTCTTTTCCTCTCCGTATCTCTCTCCCTCTGCCTCTTCCTCTCTCTGCCTCCACCTCTGCCTCTGCCTCTGCGTCTGCCTCTTCCTCTCTCTGCCTCCACCTATGCCTCTGCCTCTGCCTCTGCCCCTGCCTCTGCCTCTGCCTCTCCCTCTCTCTGCCTCTGCCTCTGTCTCCGCCTCTGCCTCTGCCTCTGCCTCTGCCTCTGCCTCTGCCTCTGCCTCTGCCTCTGCCTCTGCCTCTGCCTCTGCCGCTCACTCCATTTAAATTTCGTGATATCATGGTCGGTTCTTGAGTCATAGTTTGTCTAGAATTTAAGGAAGATTGTGCGTGGAGGGGAAAGGCAAAACGATTCTTTTTTTCAGAAAATTCTATTAAATCGCAACCCTGCAAGCAAACCTGAAATACATCACTGTAGCTGCAGCGGAGATTCTTGTAGCGCAGTGCTGTCCAACGTGCGGCCCGCGGGCCGCATGCGGCCCGCGAGATGATTTCAAGTGGCCCGCCCAGGCTCACTAAATTTGTGCACTTTGTGTAAAATGAAATAAAGGATTAAGTCACTGGTCGACTTGAGCGTTTATTTTTGCTATTGATTTTGTGACAGTAGCCGATTTTGATTACTACCAGGAAGGTCAATCCAAATACTAGGCCTAAATCTCTTTCTTTTCTTGCGGTTAGGTTACCGTAGTCTATCTGGATATCGACAAACGACTTTTGGTTTTAATAACTCCTATTACTGTGCTCAACTACATGGACTTCGCAAACCTTCCCAAACCGTTCAATTCTAATCAGCCAATGAGATGTATTATAGGCTACAGAGTTCCAGCACGTCTGCAAGTGACTGCGACCATTCTTTCGAGAGATAGTAGAGTTCTAGTTCTAAGGATCGTGATCGTAATCTAAAAACTTCTACGGCGCTATTCGAAAGCCAAGCTCAGGGTACCAGATTATTCACGAGCGCTGCGTTGCGTCGAAAGCGCTGTCCTTAAGAGCAGTTAAGGTGGTCCGGGTCGAGATTAGAAAGAAACAATCGGCCCAAGGCCGCCGAATTGCGATGCCTTGACCCTTTCTAGTCCTACGACTACGACTGCTAGCTCTTTAGACCGAGACTCTGGCTACGACGATTTTTTATGAAAGATAGAGCATGAAGGATATTGAAATTCGTCCCAGTCATAAAGAGGATCGTAGCCCAAAAAATGTACTGCCCGACGAAGACGATGAGGAGATGAGCTGACCAGACTTGTGTGCGAGACGAAACTGAAGACAAGATACTGAAGACAGAGATAAACGCCACCTTGCACATTTTGTTGCTCAACTATTATGAAGCTTGGCAGTCATGGTTTTGTGTAGCCCACATTCCATTGTTTATTATTATTATTAGCCTATTCCTGTGGGACTTGTCGAACTCTTTCCATAAACTGCTCAAGACTTTCCTCTTTGACCATACATACCTGGGTCTGGAGCATCTATGAATAGTTATCTTGAACCGGCGGTATATAAATTTCATATAATAAATTAAATTTCGATAGCTAGATTGATAGATAGATCATCATTTCATATTAAATTTCAATACTAGTTTCATTGTTAATATAGATCTAATATATTACCAAGAAATTTTAGCCACTGCTTGTGAGTTTACTGTTGCGGCCCTCGGCTTCAAGAATCTTGCTTTTGCGGCCCGTGGTACCAAAAAGGTTGGACAGCACTGTTGTAGCGTCTGCTTAGAAAATATATCGTTGAGAAGTAAATTCGTTTGCAGAGTTCCAACATAAACTATAGAGGATAGAAGAAGTTTACCAATTTCAGTCAAAAATTAAATCACACGATGAAAATTGGAGCAAAATGTGGAATCCTAATAGTAAAAAACTATTCATTTTGTTAATATTGGCTCAAATTATAGAGGTCAAGTCTAACATTGTGGGGCGCGGTGGTGTAGTGGTGGCGTCGTTGCCTTGAAGCCGGAAGGTTCGAGGTTCGAATCCACCTCAAGTCGCCGCGTAGGGACCTTGGGCAAGTCCTTCACTCGCAATTGCTCAGCGCTTCGGCGTGAAACTCCGATGCAGTGTCCGCTCTGCAGTCGGGAGCGCCTCTGAGTAGAGAGCTTGAAGGGGCGCTGTAACAAGTGCACATACAAGCAAAACAAACAAACATAAATTTACCAGGAGAGTCAATTCATGTAGTGTACTACACTGCAGATTTACGAGGCGCCAATTTAACATATCGCACCGGTTGGAAAGTGATGTCTGAAGCCTTCAAACGTACACAGAATTTTACTGATCGTCGTGATCGACCATTTTCTAGTACAAAGTGTCTCCTTTGGGATCTGATGCCTCAGTGAAGCGACCCATTTTACATGTAGTACTACAATGTCCCTCGTGTTTTTGTGTGAACTTGATTGCGTTTCTTTTGACTTCTCTATATTCAATTGGCGCATACACAACAGGAGGATGCACTACGAGGGAACAATATCATTAACTTCTACGGCGCCCCATAAATTACTGGTTTCCATCCTATTACACCCGCTCGCATCGCCTGCTAATAGACGGCTCTGTCTGTAGTTTAGTGTCACCGGCAATTGAGATTTATGTTGTCCTAGATTGCAAGCAGGTGAAACGCAATAACGAGAGAGAGTGAGTGAGTGAGTGAATGAGTGAGTGAGAGAGAGAGAGAGAGAGAGAGAGAGAGAGAGAGAGAGAGAGAGAGAGAGAGAGAGAGAGAGATGATGTGGGTTGCGGCTGCTGGACAGTTAACTCAACCCACATCATATATATATATATACATAAATATAATATATATATACATATATATATATATATATATCGTTATTGCTTTTTGGAGTCTGATGCGGCGCTCTTCTACTTTTCAGATGGATAAGATCATTGGAATGGCTGAATGTCATGTTTCAAGTTTCAAGTTTATTGCTCCCATAAAAACAACATAAATTACACGTTATGCTATGTAAAAAATGATTTATTTCTTATATGAGTGAACGAGCGATAATGTGCAGAGAATTAGCAGTAGGGAAACACCAGGAGCCACTGCGTGTGTGTGTGTGTGTGTGTGTATGTGTGTGTGTGTGTGCAAGTGAGAGGGAGGGAGGGAGAGAGGCGGATAGAAACAGGGAGAAAGAGAGGGAGAGGGAGACGGAGACGGAGAGGAAGAGGGAGAGGGACTACCCAGAGAGAGAGAAAGATAGAGAGAGGGAGAGAGAGAACGAGAGAGGGAGATAGAGGGAAGGAAGGAAATAGAATCAGAGTGAAAAAGAAGAGGATCGGAGGAGACCTGAGGACATGGAAGAGAGAAAGAAAGAACTAAGAAGAGCGGTTAGTAAAATGTAGCAAACATGAAATCAACATACGGTATATCTAATGTCTAATGCAAAAGGATTCAGAATCAGACATAAATCAGACATAACATGCATAGCATGCATACAAATCGACCGAACGACCAACAATGTGAGTAATGAATGATATTAGGTGTTTGATCTCAGGACACGTCGTGCGCATAGGACATCAGTTGTAGAAGCGAGAAACAAATCGGATGCAGCGAGAGACGAAAGAAAGAGATTCGAGGTGGAAGAAGGAAACATTCCAGTTGACGTGGAAGCAAGTTTAGACGTTGAATCGTGTTTGGTGGAATGTACGATCATCGGCTTCATCGCATCGACTCAGGATCCGTCGTTCATCAGAAGAACGACGACGACGACGACGACGACGACGACGACGACGACGACGACGACGACGACGACGACGACGACGACGACGACGACGACGACGACGACGACGACGACGACGACGACGACGACGACGACGACGACGACGACGACGACGACGACGACGACGACGACGACGACGACGACGACGACGACGACGACGACGACGACGACGACGACGACGACGACGACGACGACGACGACGACGACGACGACGACGACGACGACGAGTGGCCACGTTGATGTGTACAGAACTACAGATGCACACAGAAGAACCCAACACAGCTTAGCTATAGGCTAAAGGATTTCAATGGTCACGTCTGACCAACCTGTAAGCGACAGAGAACACGATATACGGAGGACAGATAGAGAGATAAATTGAGTCAAACGGATAAATAAATATGCAGACATTAAGTGTCAAAAGTGTACATGCATGTAGCTTAAGATGCACAAGATGCGTGGAAGGATCGAGAAAAGGAGGCAACGGGAGAATCTGTGAACAGACAGAGGCGTCGTCAAACGATGCCACTGAAACAGAAAGGGAAGAGATGGAGTAAGAGTCATGCACACGGAAAGGGTAGAGGAGGAGGAGGAAGGAGAAGAAGAGGAGAACGAGGAAGAGGAGGGAGATTAGGAATAGATGGAGGTGGTGGTGGTTGTGGTGGGGTGTTGGTGGTGGTGGTGGTGATGATGGTGGTGGTGGTGGCGGTGGTGGTGGTAGTGGTGGTGGTGGTGTTGGAGGTGGTGGTGGTGGTGTGGTATATAATTAGAATAAAAGGATAGACAAGAGATTGAAGTGGTCTTTCCACGAAATTGACCTTTCCCCGATTCCCGAGCGATCTAACTTTCAGGCATTAAATTGAGCTTTTATATAAGCAATGATGGTGATCCATGATGAATAGATGTGCCCTATCACCTACCCCCACAAGGTCATCATAATCAATAGTTCTGCGCTGCACTCCGTTTGAGATTAAAAATATAAATGTTGCATCTGATAAAGCAGTCATCATTATGTATATCAATGCGACATACCAAGTTTTATGGCGGGAAGAACACAAGAGAATACCTTGCTGCGAATGACGATTTAAGATCAACCTAACCCTAGCTCTAGCATATTTATTTTTGATCCTAGAAACAAATGTACGTACCAAACTTATTTGCCTTTTAATGAGGATCATTTTTGCTCTTTTATATTTCTTCGTAGTTGTGAGCCGCCGCCTGTGAAGGTTCCGGAGTTATTGTCGAAACACCGAATTTAGGCCGCCATTTTCCAAGATGGCGGCTCGAGCACAGCTCGGATTTATGGGGACTCTTGGTATTTTCGTCAGTTGATGTACTTAATTAACAATTCGGCCAAGTTTCTACTTTGTGATAATTTGTTAAGTCGATTTCCCTAAAAGATTTTCCACTAGTATAGCTGCGAAACTGCAGGCGTATAATTCTAGACAAACACACACACACATACACCCACATCCACATTCTCCTATCTCTGTGGTTTATGCACTGCATGAGAGTATCTATTAATAACTTGGTTAATGCAATTATTGCAGGTCGTTTGTTCTGTTAGTATAGTTAAGATTTCTGCGATCTGCGTTCCTGTGAATACTATTGCTTCAACTGCATAATTGTACACTGTAATCGGTTGCGGTTTGTGAACCCGATTGCTGAATAAACGAAAATTATTATTATTATACATGCGAGACGTGTCAATGACGTCAAGATATGACGTCATGCGAACCTGCTGACTAATGGCGACGCCGTAGTTTATGTGCAATGGCAACATAGCAGATTAAATCTGTACATGTAGCCTATAGGCGCTAACTACGCGTCGAATTAAAACGCTCATATCTCGGGTTTTAAAGTGAACTGAGAGCTGAAAATAATCGCGTTGACCTACATATTTGATAAGAATTATATTAAAAAATTTGGTCGCTCGAAAGTCGCCCGTTTCGGAGCCTTTCTTGGCACACTGGTCAAACATCCGGACATACAAACAGAGAAACAAACATTGAGCCTTATAATGTAGATTTCGCAGCTGATCCGTCAGTTTCGTAATTAAGTCAATGTCATTAAGCAGTCCTAATATTTTGACCCTTTGAGATAAGACGAGGCAGGCAAAATCTTACCCCACCTCATACTCCCACCTCACTTCTGACCACATAATGATAAATTTTCATCACGACTCAACACAAGATGATCGATGAAACTTTTGCTTCAACAGAGCTTCACCCAATATTCAACAGTCGAATAGATGAAGAGCAGCCCTTAACTTCCTTAAGCTAAAGTGCTAGATTAATGAATATAAGGTCAACAGATGTCTTCCCATATGACGTGATGACTGTCATCACCAATGGCTGCTATTGTCAATATGGCATGAATTCATGGCTTATCTAATCACAACAAAATAATGTTACACTTCGTCTGAGAACACACCCAAACGGACGCACTGTTAAGTCCGCAACAACAGACGTACAGACAAACGGATGGCTTTATAGACAAGTTGCGATGCATGTGAGCGTGATAAGTGGCGAGCTGAGATTTAGATTATCACTTAGGCAAAGACGTAAATAGATTATCAAATGAAGTCTTTTCATCCAACTGACTTATTTATTTGCAAAAATTTCCAATTTAGGCAACAGTGTACCTACCGGTGAACATGTGTGACCTAAATTGCCGACAGCCAAGTCGATAATTAGGTCTATTTATTAAGAAGCTATACAGGTAGGTTTGAAACTCAAAATCTTCATTTTATTTTCTCTCGTCTTGCATATTATTTCCTAACAGACTCCGGTGCACTATGTACAGTGTACACTGTAACATTTTTATTAACTACGGGTATCTTTGCTAATTTCTATAGCGCGTATCGATTCCCATGCCTTTCCACCTCGCAGTGGCGGTCCATAGACCAGCGGTTCTCAAACTGTGGTACGCGTACCCCTGGGGGTACGCCAGACACCGGTAAGGGGTACGCGAAAAATTCCAGAAATATCAATTTTCTCTGAGTTTATACTTTGTGTTCATATTTCTTTGATTAGCAATCATTTTAACGTTGCAACTTATAACAGCATCAACATTTGTTCATTTCACAACATATAGACTAGGCCTAATAAGACTCACATATCATACATGTATGCAGCATATTTATGTTTGTAGGCCTATATTACTATAATTTTGAAACTTATAATGTATAGATGGCTGAAAGTAGGACCTGCCAAAGCCAGAAATTTTCAGTATATTATTGTATATATTTAGAGCTCAAATAGCGGAGAGATGAATGACTGAGTGATTAATTTCTGGTCGAGCTTTAAATTTTACGATTCCTTTCCGCACGTCATATCTGGGTGAAACCGGTTCTTAAACTATTCTTGCTAAAAAAAAACCCGCATGGGACAAATTTTGAAACTGATAAATATTAAACCAGATATTTTTAATCTGTGCTAGTCTAAGCAAGCACACAGCACTGCAGATTAACGCTTTCTTACAGAGGTTATGGACCAATTTTACTTTTAAATTTCCTGAAGAAATTTTAAGATTTTATAATTCAAACTAAAATACTAAATTTTGCTCCCTACATGTATATACGACTCCAATAAACGATGTTATTGATGATTAAATGGACTTCTAGTTGTCACTGCAAAGGGCTTTCGAAATGGCTTTTTTTCTGATCTGACTTTGATGGGGGTACGCCATCATTCGATTTTTTACTTCGGGGTACAACAAAAATAAAGTTTGAGAACCCCTGCTATAGATGCTGCACGAAGGCTATCCAGATGATACGATAAGCACTGCATCATAAATGAAAGCATTATTGTCTCAAGTGGTATTGGTCTTTTAATTGGTGTTTAGTTGTTAGGCCCTAGTGCCAATAAGTCCGATGTAAACACGACCTAGCATCTTTTAACGCACGACGCGTAAGTGTAACTCATTAGGCCTACTAGGCCTATGCGCTAGATTGCTATAGTAGGCCTAGTATTAATGACAACTAAATTAACGAGCAACCACATGTAGCAACTGATATCATGGCTATGATGGACTTTCCTTCCATTCATTGTACACTATCCTCGGCGCGATTCAAAGGTATTTGAGTAAGCTACAAATGCCGTGCTAATAAAATTTCTTCCGCTTAGTACGGAATACTATAGCTCTCTGACGCTGTTTTGCTTTTCATGCATTCCTAACATACTAAAGCAATGGATGCTGCCGCTTTGGCCTCTTCCGCAAATGCAACAATCCACGACTATGACGCTATAGATTGTGTTTGCCGTGGTTACAGTTGCTTAGAGAGTTATTTAGATGTTGTGTCTGTTTCGCCGAGGAATCGGAAGAATTTCGAGTTGTTGCTAAACGCGATGGGTCGAAAGTGTCCGAATGCTGTTCATCGTCTTTTGTAGACGATCAGCTGGGGACATAAATATCAAGTTGATGATCGTCGTCATATACACGAGACCATGCACAGATTGTACTTAGAACAGTGCAGACCCACGCACGATCAACGCATAGATCACAGAACGTATACCGTATACATACTTGAAGACATGGACAGATACCAATGGCAAAGGCCTTTGCACCAGATAACACAGCGCTGCGACCAGTTCGTTCAATGCACGACATAGAATTTTAAATACAAGAGCAGCTAATCTTTGAAGTAGGCCTATCTCTGTACGGTCATTATGTAGCCTATAGGCCTAGCCAATGCATGTATAGGCTTCATGAGGCATAGGCCTATACATTCTATATCCACGTATAGTCGTATACATGTGTAGACTACGCAACTACATAGCATGTATACATGTACAGCTTCATGAACTCAGCTGAATCTATATACTTGCATTGCACGTCTAGGCCCTCACATAAATAGGCTTATGTTGTCTTAGGCCTATAATAATTAATTTCACCTGATTTCAGTTTCGTTAGCCTGCTTGCAGTATTATGCAGCGCAAACGACTATCTTCTGAATACTTATAGGTCTAGTGACGATACCACCAGCCTTGTGTATATAGTAGGCGAAATTTTTCTTATAGGCCTATAGGCTTACGCATCGCCTATAATAAGGCCTAATTATAGTCTTGCATAGTATAAGATGCATAGTATAAGAATTTTTTAACTGAAACGTGCCTATCTTTTTCTTTCAGATTGAAGAACTTCACGAACGAATCTTACTTTATAGGACTACAAAATTCTATTCGGACGTAAATTTTCTGCGAAGTCATGAATTCAGGGCGATTTCTTTTGACTGACCACAGCCAGTAGCGGTTCCAGGTTACCTCGATGACCTCAATTTGATGACGATGAGACTGACGTCATCAGCAGACGACACGCGGGCCACACCTGGCGATGTCAAATCGGAGCAAGAAGTTCCGGTTGAGGAGGAAGAAGAATTGAGGAAATTCGATGGCAGGGAAAATGGCGTCGAAAGGACTAAGGATGAAGACGGGGTATGTGTAGTCACCCCGATGATCAACGGGAGCAGGGATCGTAAGGGTAAGGAGAAATCGGATATAAAGATCGATTCAGCTGCAGAGCTAAATGGGGTGAAAGGGACTAATCATCCGAGTAAATCCGAAGAATCGCGGAATGAGCCGAACAAGGAGACGGCGTTTGATTGGCTGGTTCTGTTCTGTGCCTTCGGCTCAAATGTCATTTTCGGAATGGATTCCAACTGCTTCGGTGTATTCTATCCATATCTCGTTGATTATTTCCAGGCAACGACGGCTCAAGTCGGATGGTGTTTCTCCATTGAATCATTCGTTGGATCCGTCTTATGTAAGAGTTCATGGGTCTATGTGTAAAATCATTATACACCGTGTCCGGATAAA
>OX457041.1:23342421-23344921 GCA_949752735.1 Lumbricus terrestris | reverse complement strand
CAGGATGGACAATATTATCTTCGCGTCGATGCTAAGGTTATTTGAGTGTATACGCTACAGTACAAGTGCCATACTATCTCTGACACTCCCTTGCTTTTTATGCGATCGTAACAGAATAGACTAATGCAACTGCTGCTGTTGATTTGAGCTGCTGTTACCTCTTCTGAAAATGCAACCATCCACGATCATGAATGCCTCTATAGATTGTATAGTTGCCGTGGTCAGTGGCGGCGTCAGGAGGGCACGTGGGGCTAGCCCTCCCTCCTAATGTGGCCCATATTATTATGTGGGGGTCATGAGGTTATGTGCACCATGTGCGACCCGCCGGCCAGTTGAGGGGCTACTCTGGTAATCCTATACAACTGCATTGAGAAATCGAGTGTTCAATTGGCAGCAGCAATCATGGGCGGAGACTTAGGGGCCAGGGGGACGATCCACAAGATCCCGATTTTTTGTGGATGGGAACAGAGATGCTTTTATCCCCCACATATTTCAGAATTTTTTAAGAAATATTCTTGTAAATGTCTAGTGTTATCCACTGTTTATCCGTAATGAGAAATTTTGTTAAGATGTCAGTATGAAAATTCATAAATTTAAACAACGTGGTGGAGACATTTATTGAACTCGCAAACCATTTCTCTCAGCAAGAACTGAGAAATTTGTTGAGATAGCAGCTTAAAATGTTACCATTAGGCTACAATGTGGATATTTTAAAAAATTTAAACAATGGGAGGGGCCACTTTTGAAGTCATAAACCACGACTTTCAGCACTGAAGTGATGAGTTCTTTCGTTAAAATGACATCGTAAAATGCTACTATTGCAATGTGGAAAGTAAAAGAATTCTCTTACCTGTATCGTTCATAAGAAGCTAGAAAACTAGAGTCTGAAACGTGTACGGTGTTCTAGTCGATGTCGCCAGCCAGCTAAACATCCTTTGGTTTCTATGGCTCCTCTCCAGACCCCGCCTGAAAAACTTACGACCCACCCCCAGGTTCCCTAATCGATATGTGCCCTAAGTTAAGATGTTCTAGAAGGAAGAAAGAGGTATGTCTTCAGCCCCAAGCCTAAAGTCATGGCGTTGCAACTGGCCGTGCTGCAGCAGTTGCTTCGAGAGTTATTTAGATGTGCGTAGTCAAAGCGTATTAACGTAAATAGGCTTATGATGTCTCATAATAATTATTTTACCTAATTTTGGTTCGTTAACCAGAAATGCATTTATTTTAACATTACATAGCGTTAGGTCTAACGACTGTCTTCTGCCTCTCAGTAGAGATCTTGAAGGACGCTATATAAATTTATGTGATTGATTCTGCATACTCACTGAGGATGCCACCCGCCCTGCTTCGTAAGCGGAATTTGTCTCCACACACATAGCCTAAAATTATAGTTTTGTACAGTTTATGCACAGGATAAGAAATTTTTACTCAAGTGTAGACCTATGTTTTTTTTCAGACTGACGACCTACAAACATGAATCTTACTTTACATTAAATTCTATTCGGACCTAAGGCGCTACACAAATGTTCTGCAAAGTCATGAATTCAGGGCGACTTCTTTTGATTTACTACGGACAGTAACGTTAACCAAAAGTGACCTCGATGACCTCACATTTATAACGATTAAACTGACGTCATCAGCAGACGACATGCGGGAGACATCTGACGACGTCGAATTTAAACAAGAACCTTCGGCTGGAGCTGAAGAGGAATTCGATGGCAGGGAAAATGGCGTCGAAAGGACTAAGGATGAAGAGGGGGTATGTTCAGTCACCCCGATGATCAACGGGTGCAGGGATCGCAAGGGTAAAGAGAAATCGGATTTAAAGATCGATTCAGCTGCAGAGCTAAATGGGGTGAAAGGGACTAATCATCCGAGTAAATCCGAAGAATCACGGAATGAGCCGAACAAGGAGACGGCGTTTGATTGGCTGGTTCTGCTCTGTGCCTTCGGTTCAAATGTCATCCTTGGAATGGATTTCAACTGCTTCAGTGTCTTCTATCCATATCTCGTTGATTATTTTCAGGCAACGACGGCTCAAGTTGGATGGTGTTTTTCCATTCAAGCATTCGTTGGATCCATCTTATGTAAAAAAATCAATATGTGTAAAATCAATATGTAATCTATAGTAGACCTACGTAAATCAATTAATCACTCGATATATTGATAGAACGCAACTCTTACAGAACTCAACTTCAATAACCCTTGATACGTTGCACAGTCAAATCTCAATGGCAATGCTGCTTACAAGCATAGACTATATATATGCATACATACATGCATACATACATGCATACATATATGCATACATACATACATACATACATACATACATACATATATACATACATACGTACCTACGTACATGTACATACGTACATGTACATACGTACGTACGTACGTGTACATGCATACACACATATATGCATGTATAGTTGCATGTCTGCATACATTAATCAGCTTTAAAGTCTAATTTTGGTGGACCATCAGCTGCCACTTGCAA
>OX457041.1:23252421-23337421 GCA_949752735.1 Lumbricus terrestris | reverse complement strand
TCATATAAGTTATATATTTATGATTCTTCTGAAAAGTTAAATTGAATCGTCTCTTATTTGAACTAGCTTACATAGTTGTTGAGAACAATTGCTGGTCATAACACTTTTAAATTGTTTTTCAAGCAAAGCCCCAAGGCCATTATACAGTGTGTGCTATACTTGACTGTATATTATTGAGTTGCAGTCAAATATGAATGTTATTGATATGAATGAATGAATGATTGAATGAATGAATAATAAATATTGAATAATGAACCTTGAGCAAGTTATCCACCTGCAATTGCAAGAGCGCTTCGACATAAAACTCCAATGCAGTGTCCGAAACCTTCCGGCTGCAAGGCAACGAACATACACCTACATTACCGCGGGAGGGAGGGAGGGAGAGACAGAATAGGAATGAGTGAGTGAGAATGAGAGAGTGAGCAAATGAATGAATGAATAAGAGGAACAGAGACACAGACAAGGAAAATAGGCCTACATCAGTAGAGTGAAAAAGTTTGTGTCAACAAAGAGAGATTTAAAAAAATAATAGGCAGACAAGTGTCAGAAGTGTACAGGCAGCATAAGATGGAGGGATCGAAAGAAGGATAAGGAAACGGGAGAAACTGCGAACAGACAGAGGCGTCGTCAAACGATGCCACAAAAACAGAAAGGGAAGAGGCCCATGCAGTAAGAGTCATGCAGACAGTAAAGCAAACTAATGAACAGTCAGAAGAAAGAAGCTGACGAATACAATAAGATGAAGGAAGAGGAGGAAGGTGGTGGTGGTGGTGGTGGTGGTGGTGGTAGTGGTGGTGGTAGTGTTGGTGTTGGTGATCGTGGTGGTAGTGGTGGTGGTGGTGGTGGTGATGACGATGTTGGTGTTGGTGGTGGTGGTAGTGGTGGTGGTGGTAGGGGTGGTGGTGGTGATGATGTTGGTGGTGGTAGTGGTGGTGGTGGTGGTGGTGGTGGAATGGAATGGAATGAGGTGAAAAGTATCAGCAAGAGATTAAAGATCCCTGTGTGTGTCTTGTCTTCTGTCAAATATAATTATGCAGATGAGCTTACGACGAAGTAGACCTTTCCCTAAGACAAGGCAGACTTGATTGTGATATTCTCACAATCCTCAACCATCTCATGATCCCACCTCGATCCTTCTGACCACATACTGATTTCATCACGATTCAGTCGTCAATTTCCCGGCCGAAGAAACTAATGACCTCTTTTTACTGTCATGCACCCTCATTTACTCGCGTATATACCAGTGCACCCTGCATTTTACCGCGTGTATATGTCTATCCCTGGTTTTCGGGAGGTGAGTATACGATGCCGTTTGTCGCCGGGGGTGAGTACATGATGTATACCCGCGTATACTACCCTCGTGTACAGCCCTGCATATAACGTGATCCACGTCATTACCCATGGTTGCCATTGTCATTATAGCATAAATTCACCTGCTTATATAATCACAACAAATGTTACACTTTGTCTTATATAGAACACAACCAAACGGACGCACAGTTAAGGCCGCAATGACAGACGTATACAGACTTTAGCAACAGGTTGCGATGCACGTGAGCGTGATAAGTGGCAAGCCGAGATTTAGATAACGCTATAGACGGAAATAGATTGTCATATGACATGTCTTATCTTCTGACCGATTTATATAGGACCTATTGACATTATTATTTTGCAAAAATTTCTAACATTCTGCAGCAGTATACCGGTGAACATGTATAAACTGCCGACAACCAAGTCAATAATAATTACATTTTATTGAGAAGTTACAGGTAAGTTTGAAACACAAAATCCTCATTTCACATTCTCTCGTTTTGCATCTAAATAGCCTATAATTAATTATATAGGCCTCTTTCGTAACAGTCACCGGTATATATAGGGACTATGTACACTGTATTTTTTTTATTAACTCTTCCTGCTAATTTATATAGCCCGGATGTCCCAATGAAGCTCTTGTCAATTGTATCAAATATATATCTACAAGCCTAATATAATTATGCAGGTCTATTGTTTACTCTGTTACTTACTGCACTAATATTGTGTCTCCGTAACGCATATATGTTACACGCATCGGATGATATACGATGCAAACTGCATCATAAAAAATGGAGTCATTATGGAGTCATTTCTCAAGAAGTATTAACTCAGTTGAGTGTTTACACCTTAGTACCAATGAGTCCAATGCAAGCAAGACCAACATCTTTTACTGCACAACGCGTATATGTCCTGTAAGCATTAAATATTTTACTACATGAATGTATTATGTGCTAGCAGTGTTAACGACAATAAATTAACAAACGTCCGCATATAATAACATGGCCAGTGATGAAAAATTTCATTCATTGTAGCCCCCAAAACTATCCCCACGTCAATACCAAAGCTGTTAGAGTGTGCCACAGTACAAGTAGGCCTATATACAAGTGACAAACTAATTTTTTAAAATCAATTTGCTACAGTTTGATTCCTCTCTGACGCTCTCTTGCTTTTCATGCATTCCTTGCATTATTAATGCAACCCTGCTGCTGCTTGGTTCTGTTAACTATTGCCTCTTCCGCAAATGCTACAATCCACGACTGTGCCGATATAGATTGTAGTTGGTTTGGCCGAGGAATTGGAAGAATTTCGAGTTGGTAAAGGCGATCGGTCTTAAGTGTCCGAATCCTGTTCATCGTCTCTTGTAGACGCTCAGCTGAGGACATAAATATCAACTTGCTGTTCGTCGTCATATAAGCTTACAAGAGACCATACTTAGAACAGTGCAGACCCATTTATATGCAATCAATTAAGGTATACATAAATCACAGAGCGTATACACACACTCCGACGACATGAACAGAGACCTATTGCAAGGCCTCTGCACCAAATAGCACGCTGTAACCAGTTTGTTCAAAGCACGACATTTAATTATGAATATAACGACAAGAACAAGTTACTTATCTTTGAAGTATCGCTGTACAAGTAATTAATTAGCCTATGTAGGCTTATGCATGTGTACAGGCATATACATCAATATTATATGGATCCACGTAGGCTATATTATGTGCACGCAGCCACATGGGCCTATATCTTCATGGGCTAAACCTCCGCATGCACGTTTAGGCCCTATTCGCTAACGTATAAATAGGCTTGTGATGTCTTATAACAATTAATTTACCTGATTTAGTCCTGTTAGCCTGATATGCTTTGCTTGCAGTATTATATTGCGTATAAACGCATATCTGCTGCATACTTAGTGAGGATGCCATCCGCAATGCATGGTAAGCGGACCTTTTTGCATACATCGTGATCGTAAACTTGAAAATTCTATACGGCACCCACAAAAACCAAGTCGCGGGAACCAGCTTAGTCACAGGCGCATAATCAAAACAAAATCGATGGTCATTATCCGGAGAGTCAGGCGAGCGGTTAGGCGGACGGCTATAATTGTGGACGATGTTTAGAGTTGAAACTGTGTGTGAGGCTGGGTGAGGTGGAAGAATCAGGATAGGATCTGTGAAAAGGCAGTGTTTTGAGTTTCGAGTGAAATACCTGTGCGGATATAGCAAGAGGTCGAGTTTTGGTGAGTTCGCATACGATGGTTCAGATATCTGTCGTAGAGCCTAGACGTTTGCTCCAAAGAGGCAGCAGAAAAATTTGCAAGTTTTATAGTGATGAGGTGATCGAAGGGCGAAGCAGTGTTATGGAGGATGAGGAGCGGGTAGGACGAAGTGGCTGGATGGTGAACAACTGACGAAGATCGGACGGCTGGGAGGATTGAAGCAGGCCTATATTGTACGCGAGTGACAGAACTTTGAATTCTATTCGTTCAGATAAGTAAAAAATAATTTAAGTCAGTGGAGTGATCTGAGGATGGGAGTGATGTGGTGGCGTTTAGCATTTTGGTGACAGCGCGGGCGAGGGATTCATGTAGACACGAGGGATTCATGTATATGATTGTATGTTGCTAATAATCATTATAGTCTTGTACACCACAGTATAATTTATGAGCTTTTCACTGAAGCGCGTGTATATTTTTCTTTCAGATTGAAGAACCACACACATGCATGTCACTTTACACTAAGTTCTGTTCTGTGATGTCTGGGCGCTACACAAATGTTGCGCAAAGTCATGAATTTAGGACAATTTCTTTTGATTGGTCACTGTCAGTAACGTTACGAAGTGAACTCGATGACCTAATTTGATGACGATTAAACTGACGTCATCAGCAGACGACATGCGGGAGACATCTGACGACGTCGAACTGAAACAAGAACTTTCGGTTGGAGCTGAAGAGGAACTCGATGGCAGGGAAAATGGCGTCGAAAGGACTAAGGATGAAGAGGGGGTATGTTCAGTCACCCCGATGATCAACGGGTGCAGGGATCGCAAGGGTAAAGAGAAAACGGATTTAAAGGTCGATTCAGCTGCAGAGCTAAATGGGGGTAAAGAAACTAATCATCCGAGTAAATCCGAAGAATCACGGAATGAGCCGAACAAGGAGACGGCGTTTGATTGGCTGGTTCTGCTCTGTGCCTTCGGTTCAAATGTCATCTTTGGAATGGACTTCAACTGCTTCAGTGTCTTCTATCCATACCTCGTCGATTATTTTCAGGCAACGACGGCTCAAGTCGGATGGTGTCTTTCCATTGAAGCATTCGTTGGATCCGTCTTAAGTAAAAATCAATCATGTGTAAAATCGATATGTAATCTGGCAATCAATAAATCACCCAATATTTACATGTATATACAGGGTGCGGCCAAAAAAAATAATCGATTAAAAAAATTGCGATTTCTCAAAAACCGCTGAATATTTTGCTACAAAATTTAGCCAATCTATTTGACACATATCTATCTACAACTTGGCTAAATCTAATGAAATTCGAATCATGAATACCAAAATGGTGCAACCTTGAAGTGAAACAATGTCATTTTCGTTTCAACAGACATTTACTGATAGCAATAAGTAGCAAGGTTACAGTAACAAGGTTACTTATAGTTATTGACAAGATTAGGCAAAGTGTTAAGTTTGTGCAATTAATGTTCGAAGTGACCACCATTTGTTTTTACGCAAACTTGCAGACTTTTTGAAAGCCCAGAACAGACTTCTGAATGGGCTCAAGTGACAAGTCATTCGAGATGAATTGCAGCGTATTTTTCAGATCAGGAATGGTCTTCGTCTTTGTGGTAAGTTTGTTGTCAGTCTCAAACCTTACACCCCAGACAGCATAATCGAATGGGTTCATATCTGGGGAATTTGGCGGCCATGAATCTTTGTCGATGTAGCGGAAATGACGTAATTATGGCACACAGCAGGCTACTTTATGTAAAAATATGACTTCCTATTTCGTGAATGCCGTGTTCAATTGATAAAATGCAATTCTTTCTTCTGCCTGATGTCATGATCACAAATATTAAGATACTGGCATCAACTTTTCAAATAATATGCAAAAATACGTTACGAATAAGAATGGAAATATTTATATCAAAATATTCAGTGGTTTTCGAGAAATCGCAATTTTCGTAATGGATTATTTTTTTGGCCGCACCCTGTATATACAGCAAACAACTTCTACACAACTACCACTTTATACGTTACGCGGTAAGATCTGAATGTACAAAGAGCATTGCACATGCAAACATACATTTGCAGATACATGCATACATACATACATACATACATACATACATACATACATACATACATACATACATACATGCATGCATACATACATACATACATACATACATATATACATACATACATGCATACATACATGCATGCATACATACATACAGACATACTTGCATACATACATACATACATACATACATACATACATACATACATACATACATACATACATGCATACATACATACATACATATATACATACATACATGCATACATACATGCATGCATACATACATACAGACATACATACATACATACATACATACATTACACACATACAGACATACATACATGCATACATACATACATAGGGCCTGCATACATACATATATACATACATACAGACATACGTACATACATACATACATACATACATACATACATACATTACATACATACATACAGACAGACATACATACATACATGCATACATACATACATACATACATACATACATACATACATACATACATACACACATACATATGTATGTATGTATGTATGTATGTATGTATGTATGTATGTATGTGCACTTGTTATAGCGCCCCTTCAAGCTCTCTATACTCAGAGGCGCTCCCGAAAGCAGAGCGGACACTGCATCGGAGTTTCACGCCGTAGCGCTGAGCAATTGTGAGTGAAGGACTTGCCCAAGGTCCTTACGTGGCGAGGTGGATTCGAACCTCGAACCTTCCGGCTTCAAGGCAGCGACGCCACCACTACACCACCGCGCCCCACATACATACATACATACATATTACATACACACAAATACACTTGCATAATTGAACAACTGCATGCATTAATAACCTTTAAAACTTGTATTTGTTGAACAATTTTGTTGACAATATTTGCGCTTAACCAGTCGACATTTTAAGATCCACTTGCGATCATAATTATTATAGTAGAATTGCTTTTATTAGGAAGTATAGGAACGTTGTTTTTAACTAAGGACAAATGAGAAAGTTAGCACGGTTCTCGTGAAATGACCAACAACCAGTTGATTTATAAATGTCTTCTTCAGAATTTATCAGAGCGTCTTTGTAATCAAAGGCGATACCCCAATCCAACGTGGTCGGGAAATGAAGATGCCCGAAGTCATCCGCAATTGGAGATTGTTACCGCCCAACACCCGCACAGCCAACTTCTTTTACTGATGCCATAATTATTATGTTTCATAACTGGGCTCAGAAGACATGATGTTAAACAGTTTTTTGTGAGTGATAACCTTTCTTTATCTTGGATTGTAGCCATCTTCAGCAGCTATCCAACGGAAGTGTATGGATGCCGTCTGCCTGGAATCATCGGATCTGCCATATTCTGCGTAGGAGTGGCCATCACGTCCTTTGCTCCCAGCTTATCCGTCATCTACTTCACCTATGGCATCATATCAGGTATCGATTCATCGTCTATATTAAATCAGGTGCACACAGTTAATAACTTCTGTAGCACCTTTTCTCATCATCCTGTGTATTGCTGTTAATCTAACAGCAATGTACGAGATCGGCTTTAACACACCACCTGCAAAGCGACTAATTCTGAAACAGTTGCTGTTATTATGATGGCAGTCACAGTAGTGCAGTGGTGACAGTAGTACAACTGCTACTACTGGTGCTACTACTACTACTCCAGCATGAAACTAGCGCAACTACAACTACCACCAACGCTACCACTGCTACTATTACTACTATCTCTACAAATGCTATACTGCCAGCCCTATCGACTGCAAATGCTAAATCTACCTTGATTACTATTACTACTGGCAGCACTCGCACTACTACTACTACTACTACTACTACTACTACTACTACTACTACTACTACTACTACTACTACTACTACTACTACTACTACTACTACTATACTACTACTACTACTACTACTACTACTACCACTGCTACCACTACTACTGCTACTATTCCAACTAGTACAAATCTATATTATAGCAACTATACTATATTATTAATGCTACTTTTACTAATAACTGATATTGTGAATGATACTCTAGGTTGCGGTATGTCTCTGTGCATTTTAACATCAAAGATCATCGTGCAGCAGCGTTTCCATAGCAACCGGGGCCTCACCAACGGGATATCAGCGCTCGGCTTCAGTTTCGGTGGCATCGTCGGTCCTGCGGTGGCCAACCTCCTTCTGCAGCATTTCAACTGGCGAGGGGCCTACCTCATCATGAGCGCCATCTATGCTCATCGCATCGCCTTCGCCATACTCTTCATTACTCCGCCTCAGTACCTCACCAAAAAGAAAAAAAGAACGGATTCGAATCAGGAACATCACAGCTGCTTTCGATCCGTCGGAAGGTACATGCGAAAAGCGTTTGACTTCAGTATCCTAAGAAAGCAGAAAGTCTACACTTTATACACCGGGGTCATCTGCATCCATATCCTTTTGATGACCGGGTTTCTGCAACATTCCGTCAACCGTGCTATCCATACCGGAGTCCCTAGAGAGCTGGCCTTCTGGGCGGCCACACTTATCGGTATATCCAACACCGTGACTAGGGTCATCATTTCTTTCGTCGGAAATCTGGCGTGTGTGAATCGGTGTCTGCTGTTCGCATTCGGACTCTTCATCTCCGTTCTTTCTGTTCTTGTTATGCTTCTGTGGCCAGGGTTTGTGGGGACGATGACGTCATCCGCCTTGTTTGGAGCCATGGCAGGTCATTATTAGAAATTCACTGTCTCAGCAATCAACTTTTTAATCACGTCAAACTCACTCGATCAGCGATATCAAACTTCACAATCATCACCATCGTCATCATTGTGGTCGTCGTCGTCATCGTCGTCGATGTCGTCATTATCGTCGTCGTCGATGTCGTCGCGGTTGTCCTGATCATCATCATCATCGTTATCATCATCATTAAACCATGATTATCACCTGCTAATTCATTCAAATTTTTACAGAAAACTGATGCTGATAAATTCAATCTACTTCCTTCTCATTCCCATGTCTTCATCAGCTGTTTTCCTATATTCCTTCTGTTTTCTCTCTTCGTTTCAACAACAGAAACACTGTAGTCTCTATTGACGAAGCTTGCTAAGCAAAACACGACATATCACCATGCAGCTGCTTAATCTAAATGGCATAATTGTATATCTCTGGGATCATGAGAGTGAAACTATTTTCAGGTTGTACGGGTACAATTGCTACGGTCGTAACGGTTGACTTGGTGGGAGTTGAACTTCTGACCAGATGTCTCGCCATTCAGTCGTTCATTATAGGATTCTTTCGATTGATCGCCTCTCCATCAATAGGTAAGAACAAGTGCAATTATTAAGCTTCTGTACTATATATTCGCCCTTTGTTGGTTTATATTCACTGACTGAATGACTGACTGATTTATTGATTGAATGCCGGATTGATTTAGTGATTGATTGATTGATTGACTGACTGAATTTGTCTTTCTTGGTTCTCATCAATTTTAAATATCATCAGTTATTTATTTTTGGCGCACAAAAAGAACGCTCTATTGTAATTTTGAAAGAGATTTGCATGGACTCGAGACAGTGTTTCGGTTTGGTGTACTTAACCTTACAGTTACGCTTTATAAATTTTGAGTCTACGATTGCGATTCGTGGATACTATCGTGACAAGTGCTTTTAATTACCTTTGCCATATTTCGTGTATTCCTGTAGGTTGGATCTTCGACGTGACCCAGAACTACAACGTGGCATTTGCTGTTATCGGCTGTTTGGGTTTCGTCGCTTCTATACTGATGTTAGTCGTCTACGCTCTTCAGAAAAGACAACTGAAAAGAAGCAACACCAAGCCAGTGGAACGTCAGCTTGAACTTCCGTTAGCAGTGGTGGTTGCCAGCACGCATGAGTTGTCACAGTGCTAAGCACTAGATCAGTCATGCGCAACGGTCATCTGCAGACAACTGCGTGCACTTTCAATTACGTGACAACTCTGTTTCGAATTTAGGCCTACTCTATCCCATCGTCCGCTTCATTCAGATCTTTTGCATCTTGAACGAAACCAGTCTCAGCTGCCGCTATTGCTTTGATTCCTCTGTTCTCTGGGCCCTGGCCTCTTTCGACAACCCCTCTGCCCTCTGTTACGAGGCAGCACTCGTGTATAAACTGGTGCCCTGCACTAAGTAAAGTAGCTCTTTTGAAATGCGACTTTTGCGCTTATTATAACGATTTCAGTCTTTCATTTCTTAGACAACGACAAACGGTCAAACACTAAGCTGCAATTCAGATAAGAATTTTTTTTCAATGGCGGTATACGCAAGCGTCGTATATATATATATATATATATATATATATATATATATATATATATGACTTATTGACGCAGGTGTGTACCATATAACATCATACATTATTGCTTATATAGGAATATTTATGTACAGTGTTCAGAGATTCTTAAAAGCATTTCATTCGTGTTTTCACCAACATCCATATCAATGCAGCTTCATTCGTAGGAAGTAAATGTCTGAGATAATTAAAAAAACTATTGTCAACCTCCAATTGACCTTCAAAGTTTTCTTCCTTTTTCCTTGTGTTCAGTAGCGCAGCCTACGCCTAACCTAGACACTGTACTTCGGTATCTAAAGCTAGTGTATAAGTTTCTAAAGTTCTTAACTTGTTCAATTACAACAAAGCTCTGTTTCTTGTATTTTCTTCTTCTTTCATAACAACGCAAATAACACAACAATGGATCAACGACGACAAACGCTTGAATTCTACGACAGCAACGCAACTATTATTATCTAACTCCACTGTTCTCTAAAACGTCTTCTACTCTCTACTACCAACTCCTTCTTCTACAACTTAACTCATTGTCTAGACGTACACTCTTCCCCTTGCCGCTCTGTCCTTCTATCTGTCCGTCTGTCTGTCTGCCTATCCCTCTCTCTCTCGCGCTCTCCGGCGACGGTCGGCCGAGCCGCGCCAACTTTCCCGCCAGTCTGTCACCTGCAGGCCTAACTGTCTAGACGCTGACCTTGAGCTGGTCTATTCGTACGCCTAAACATCAACTGACCACATAGACTATACAAAATTAGCTCACATTACCTCCCTCCTTTCTTTTAAAGAGAGCTAATTATCTATAAAAATTAGCGAACGTACCTTAACTAAACAATGCAAATAGTCTATAACATAATACATCATAAAATATCTTACACTACAATCTAGACAGACAATCAGCTACTACATTCAATTTACCTTTCTTATAGTTCAACAGAATGTCAAAATTTTGCAATGATAAAGACCATCTGACTAATTTAGCAGATTTCGACATTGATTCAGTCAAATAAACTAAAGGATTATGGTCTGTAAACACATTGATTTTAGTACCAATAAGAATTTCTTTCAACTTGTTTAAAGCCCATATGATTGCATAGGCTTCCTTCTCAATCGTCGCCCACCTCCTCTGAGTATCTGTCAGCTTCTGACTGATAAATGAAACAGGACGTTCAATCCCTTCCTCGTCCACCTGAGACAGTACAGCTCCCACAGCAAAATCACTGCTATCACAGTACAAATTAAATGGTTTCCCAACCTCAAACATATATAGAATCACATTTGATAAAACAATCTGTTTAAGAGAATCAAAAGATTTCTGATGTGCATCAGTCCAAACAATGTTCTCAGGTACTTTCTTGCTGGTCAAGTCTGTCAATGGTTTAGCAATTTCAGCAAAATTACAGATAAACTGTCTGTAAAATCCAAAAAATCCTAAGACTTGCTTCACTTCCTTCCTGGTTTCAGGTTTCTTCAAATTAATTAAACTGTCAATCCTGTCTGGATTCATCATCTTCTTCCCTGATCCTATGAGGTGACCGATGAACTTCACCTCACTCTTACCAAACACACATTTCTTCAAGTTCAATGTTAAATTATGCAGTCTTATTTGTTTCAAGAATAATTCCAAATGTCTTAAATGAATGTCCCAATCATTCGAATGCACTGCAATGTCATCAACATAAGGTTCAGTAAAATCATGAATCGGTTGCAAGATCATATTTATCGCTTTTACAAAAGTCCGTCCAGAGTTAATCATTCCAAACGGAACACGCGTAAATTCATACAGTCCATTATGTGTAACAA
The DNA here is from genome assembly GCA_949752735.1 of Lumbricus terrestris. Classification (NCBI taxonomy): domain Eukaryota; kingdom Metazoa; phylum Annelida; class Clitellata; order Crassiclitellata; family Lumbricidae; genus Lumbricus; species Lumbricus terrestris. The sequence continues at coordinate 23,325,683 of OX457041.1, read as the reverse complement.
ACGCAGTCTTCCATTGGTCACTCTTTTTCACAGGACAAGTCCAATATGCACTGCGACAGTCCATAACAGAAATGAACTTGGATTTTCCAACTTTGCTCAAGACATCGTTGACGATTGGCATAGGATATCTGCAGTTTTCAGTAAAAGAGTTAATGTACCTGTAGTCACAAGCCAATCTCAAGGATCCATTCTTCTTTTTGACAATGACAAGTGGACTTGCCATTCTGCTTGACGATGGTTGAATGATATTTTCTTTCAGCATCTCTTGAATTTGTTTTTCCACTTCTGCTCGGTATATTAGTGGTATTCGATATGCCACGAATTCTTTTTCTCGAAAGTCTGGTCTCAGCACCACTTCGTGTTCTACTAATGTACATAGTCCAGGTTGGTCTGAAAATCTGTCTGCATATCGATTCAGTACATCAAGTAATTGTTTCTGCTGTTCGCTGGTCAGATGTCCAATTTGTTCGTAATCCAATTGAAGTGACTTCTGTTTTGTCTCTGAATAGTCTTCCTTCAGCGGTATTTCTACCACTGATCCAAATTCGTCATCCTCTTCCACGATCAGACCACAAGACAATGTTCTCGTAATGAACTTCCTCATCTTGTTAGCATGAATAATCCGTCGACCATTTTCGTTCATGTCCACCAGATACGAATATTTGGATCTTCTTTGCAGGACCGTGCATGGACCATGCCATCGGGAGATCAATTTATTGGTTGACGTTGGATACAGCACGATGACGTTCTCTCCTGGCTCGAATTCTTTATCTTTTGCTCTTTTGTTGTATTGACTGGCGTACTGTTTTTGCTTTTCTTCAGCACAACTCTCGGCGAATGTCAAGGCCTTTTCCATGTCTGCTCTTAAATTCTTCAGGTACTTTGCCGGTTGCACTCCAATGTTCGGTGGTAGATTTATTTCTTTGGTCCAGCTTTCTTTAAGGATGGTGAGTGGCCCTCTCGGCAACTTTCCATAGACCAGCAAATACGGTGCCACTCCTGTAGTTGCATTAGGCACTTCTCTCAATGCCCAGACTGTAAATGGAATAATTTTATGCCACTGTCTCGGATTTTCCACAACGACATGATGAATCATTTTCTTGAACGTTTGATTCCATCTCTCCACCAGTCTCCTCGGAGGCGTGGGTTCGAATCCCACCGCTGCCACCAAAATGTCAACCTCCAATTGACCTTCAAAGTTTTCTTCCTTTTTCCTTGTGTTCAGTAGCGCAGCCTACGCCTAACCTAGACACTGTACTTCGGTATCTAAAGCTAGTGTATAAGTTTCTAAAGTTCTTAACTTGTTCAATCTTTTGCTGCAACAATTCTAACTGTTTTCTGCGTTCCTCCTTTTCTATAGCCATTTCTCGGAGCTGAGCTTCCTTAAGAGCGAGTTTCTTTTGTTCTAATTCTAATTGTTCTTCCCTTTCTCTTTCCGCTTTTTCCAAATTTTCTTTCTCCATTTTTAATTCTTCCTGTCGAATCTCTTCGGCTCTTTGTAATTCTGCCAAACGCATGGCTTCTTTGTCTTCCTCACGAATCTTTTGCTCTTCCATCTGTTGTTTTCGTATTTCTTCATCACTTTTCCTTGCTCTCTCGTATTCTATCATCAATTCCATTCTTCTTCGTTCAGCTTCGTCACGATCTCTTTTCAGTTGTTCTAGCTGAAGCTGGAACTGCTGCTTCTGCATCTGTATCTCTTCTTGTCTCATCCTTTCTGCTTGTTCTGCTCTTGCTTTTTCCTCTAGTCGAAGCTTTTCTGTTCGTTCAATCTCTTCTTGTCTCCGTTTCTCCTCTTTCTCTTTCTCTTCTTGTTTTTGTTCTTTCTCTTCTCGTCTCCGTTGCTCCTCTTTCTCTTTCTCTTCTTGTTTCCGTTCTTTCTCCTCTTGTCTACGTTGTTCTTCTTTCTCTTTCTCCTCTTTTCTCCATTGTTCCTCTTCTTGTTTCCGTTCTTTCTCCTCTTGTCTCCGTTCTTTTTCTTCCTGTCTCCGTTGCTCCTCTTTTTCTTTTTCTTCTTGTCTGCGTTGCTCCTCCCTCATCATCATAAATTGCATCAACGCCTCCATAGACATCGGTGCCGGTGGTTTTTCAATTGGTTTCTCCTCAACACCACCCACAGCACCTTTCTCTTCAGCTTCCTTTTTAAGCCAAACCTCTGCTAATGCTCCCATCAAATTTTCTCTAGACATCTCTTCGACTTCTTCTACGTCTAGACCCTCTTCAATTAATAACTTTATTAATCGATCAGAAGACATCTTCTTTATACTGGCTTGCTTTTGTTCTGTAAGTTTCTCCATCTTTCTTCTTTACTTCAGTGATTACCGTGAAGAAATCAAGGGAGTGGCTATGAATATCTGTGATTGGCTGACTTTAATTCTTTTGGCTCCTTGGGTAAACAAGCAAGTTTTGTATACCTCTCTCTGGCGTTGCGTTGTCGTAATGTCGTTCGTATGCCCGTTGTATCTTCTCACCAGACTCCGAAATGCGTCTCCAATCGTAAATATTCCTCCAATTGAAAATATTCCTCCGACTGAAAATATTCCTCCAAATGAAAATATTCCTCCAAATGAAAATATTCCTCCAATTGAAAATATTCCTCCGATTGAAAATATTCCTCCAAATGAAAATATTCCTCCAATTGAAAATATTCCTCCAAATGAAAATATTCCTCCAATTGAAAATATTCCTCCGATTGAAAATATTCCTCCAAATGAAAATATTCCTCCAAATGAGTTCGCTATCCCAACATCCTTTGCTTGAATTCAGTATCCCACCGCTGCCACCAAAATGTCAACCTCCAATTGACCTTCAAAGTTTTCTTCCTTTTTCCTTGTGTTCAGTAGCGCAGCCTACGCCTAACCTAGACACTGTACTTCGGTATCTAAAGCTAGTGTATAAGTTTCTAAAGTTCTTAACTTGTTCAATTACAACAAAGCTCTGTTTCTTGTATTTTCTTCTTCTTTCATAACAACGCAAATAACACAACAATGGATCAACGACGACAAACGCTTGAATTCTACGACAGCAACGCAACTATTATTATCTAACTCCACTGTTCTCTAAAACGTCTTCTACTCTCTACTACCAACTCCTTCTTCTACAACTTAACTCACTGTCTAGACGTACACTCTTCCCCTTGCCGCTCTGTCCTTCTATCTGTCCGTCTGTCTGTCTGCCTATCCCTCTCTCTCTCGCGCTCTCCGGCGACGGTCGGCCGAGCCGCGCCAACTTTCCCGCCAGTCTGTCACCTGCAGGCCTAACTGTCTAGACGCTGACCTTGAGCTGGTCTATTCGTACGCCTAAACATCAACTGACCACATAGACTATACAAAATTAGCTCACAACTATCGTTCTTCTGAAAGATGAAATTGAATTATCTCCTATTTGAACTATCTATATGTCGCGACCCCCTCGCGTGAGGCCAGTCCAACCGAAGGGGGGAGCCGAGGGAGCAAGAGCATGACTAGGAGAGAATATAGCCGAACGGTGACGATTCATTGAGAAGATGTCAGATCGAGGGTGGGTCGCAGGTGTCGTACCAGGATGCCATGCGAGTGTCGGCAGAGACTTGAAGTCTGTAGTTTCCGGTCTAGAAACACCCGACGCCACTGGTCGAGCTGGGTCCGTTCGCTCCCTGCCTTCGTTCTCTGCATGGTTCTGTCTGGGCGGCCAAGAGAGTAGCATTAAGCAATTGCATCATTCCTAATTGCTCTTTCAGTCGTGCTACTTCATCGTGCGCTACTACAATTTCGGGATCTATCTCGGCGTGACTTGTTTCGTCTTCTTCTATATCATAGGCATTGTCATTATCGGTCCGATACGCAGGGCGATTATTGTTCATTGTGTCATGTGGAAGGGTTATTTCATTTGTTGCCATTATTTATCGAGATGTTCACACACAAATGAAACGCAACAAACCACAACTTAATTCGCCACTAGCAGCGTACGGAATTAATGTAAACCAACAAACAATCAGTCAGAATTCACCGTAAATTGTCTAAATCGCCACGCTACATTTACAAGAACCGAAGAGAAAAGGGAAAGTACTTATTTATATAGTTAACACTTATCTAAGTCGGTCTCTAAGGGTAATTTGTTCGCACCCGCTAGATCGAAACGGTTGGTCCCTTACATGTTTGGGTCCTTACATGTTTGGGTTCGCTATCTAGAAAGGCTAAAAGGCCGGGCCTTTACATATAACCATGCATTGCTGATCATAAAACTTTTACTTGGTTTCAATCAAAGCCTCCAGGGCAAGTTCCGTGTACTTGATACTTGACTAAAATAATTTATAGTATAGAGTCTCGGTCAAATATGAATGTAATTGATATGAATGAACGAATGAATTATATAATGATTAAAGAATAATGAATTTTGAATAATGAATGTATGAACGAACGATTGAATGTATAAGGTACCAACTCGAACATGCAGCTTATCATCAACACAGTTCAACATCAGCTTAATAGTCGAAGAATGTAAGGAAAATCGACTCAACAAATAATTACAAGTTAGAAACTTGACAGTTAAATTGTCAAATACACCCCACAGACGAAAATACCAAAGTCCCCATGAATCCGAGCTGTGCTCGAGCCGCCATCTTGGAAAATGGCGGCCTAAATTTGGTGTTATGACAATAATTACTCCATAACCATCACAGCTACAAAGAAATATAAAAGAGCAAAATTGATCCTCATTAAAAGACAAAGAAGTTCTGTGTAAAAATTTCTTTCTAGGAATACAAATAAAGATGTCAAATGGGATAAACTAAATTATAAATTATAATTGTATTTCAATGCGATGTACTAATTTTTATGGCGGGAAAAACAAATGTTGTGCTGCGAATGATAATTTAAGAATAAATTTATATCAGTGTCTGTGCTAGGCTGATGTAACTTAGTTCTCAGTCTCTGTACGAGTGTGGCTCCGCAGCTGCACTGGTTGGAGGTAGAGCCGCCAGTTGAGAAGATGTATCCAACTTCTTTTTGGCCACCATCCGGTTGTAAAAAAGAAGTATCTCAGATCATTCAAGGACCTTGATGACGCAGAGCCGTACAGTTTCAGCAGGAACCTTTCCCTTGCAGACTTGATAGCTTCTTTACTGGCATACTTTTGGTTAAATATTTTCAATTCATCTCTCAACTCTGATTCTGAATAAGCTTTAGGCCCCTAATTTTCCCTTTAGTGTACAGTGCTGAAGTCGTATCACATCCAGCCATTGCATGAGCAAAGAAAAGACGTTCACAAGCCTCCCCATAGTTACTTTCTCCATGTGTATGTTAAAAATGCTGGGTGCACCGTTTGATTTTCCTGGCTTTAGAAACCAAAGTTCTTTAAAATCTTTCTGGGCCAGTGCAGCTGCAATTACTAGTAGGCCTAGATCTGTGTCCTGGCCAACAATCACCGTTGAAATGTTATCTTTGACTTTATCTAGAGCAGCTACGACAGTAAGGTAGATTAGAGAGCAGTAGGCAGAAGCTGACAAATTTCAAAAAGAGAAGCAAGAGGAGGAACAGGGCGAAGAGGAGGAGGAGGACAAAGAAGGAACAGGTGTAGCAGGACGAAGAGCAGTGGCGGATTTAGTCCAGGCCCGGGGGGTCTGGTCGCCCCCCCCCCCCCCCGTGCCCCTTTTGGTTAAAAAATGGCGCCCCCTCGGGCCCGGCCCGTACTTATTACTTAAACCTAAAATGTCCTTCAGGGAAACTAAATTCTCATACTTTTACCAGTGACTTTGCGCATTCACACCTTGAATTTAACACTCATTGCAGAATTATTTTTATTTATTCATATGGCGGTCATTAGGCCTACCTATTTTTATTTATTACTATGGCCCATTGCATTGATATGTATTATATAGTTGCCGGATAGCTAATTGCCTATGAAAGTTCGGTTTATCGCTCACTCATGGATATCCCAGGATTCTTTGGAAAAAAGCCTACGAACCTCATGTCAAATCCCAGGATTCTCTTGGGCGAATCACAGGATTCCTAGAGGCAAATCACATCAAAGGATAGGCGGCACAACACTCTTCGCTATAAAACGCAAATTTCTAAGCAATGATACAAAATTGTTTAAAACCAGCCTAGGGATTTTGAGTTGAGTGACATACAAGACTATCAACATAACTACATTACGCTGACCGTCGACTAGATGATTAAAAAGTCATAGGAATTTCTGGGAAAGATCACCAAAAATTTTGGCCCCCCTCGAAAATTTCTGTATCCGTCTCTGAAAAGAGGAATTAATGAAAACAATACTGCTGAAATTGCAGCTGGATGAACAATAATTTTAAATTAAATCGAAGTTATACTGATGAAAAATATTTGCTGACGAAATAGAAGCGGGGTTGATTAAAAGCAAATTCTTGCCTAAGCAGAAGCTGAATCGATGAAAAGGATTCTCGCCAAATTAGAAGTTGGATTGATTAAAAATAAAAATGATGCAACGAGCGAATAATTCACGACGCTAAAATGCACGTTTACCTGGATCAATATCCTATAAATAGCATTCATAAATATTTGTTATATAAGCATAAATTTATGTAACTCAAGTAAATAGTCAAGCACACAAGTTTAAAAAGTTTCTGTTTTAGATTCTTGATTCTGGTTGATGTACTCGGAAAAATCGGATTAATTATAACTAATTTACTGTTTTAAACTATGTAAGTACAGGCGCCCTCTTGAAATTCTCCTCGCCCCCCCCGTGCAAAAAACCTAAATCCGCCACTGACGAAGAGGGGGAGGAAAAGGAGAAGGAGGAAGATGAGGCGGTGGTGGTGGCGGTGGTGGTGGAGTGGCATGGAATTAGGATAAAAAGAAAGGCAAGAGATTGAAGTGGTTCTTCCACAAAATTGACCTTTCCCCTTTTCTCGAGCAATCTAAGTTTCAGGTATAAAACTGAGCTCTTATGCAATGACGCTGATCCACGACGAATAGTTGTGCCCTATCATCCACTCTGCTTCTCTTTCATATAGGCCTATGCATCAATAATGCGCTGCACTCCGTCGGAGACTATTGTAGCCAGCTGATCAACAAATTCCGGATGATTGTATCGTCAAGCCATTGAAGGCAGAAGCATTTCTGGAGCATCCGCCCCAGAATTAAATACTTGTCATAGGCGAATACAATGCGTAGGCTAAGCTGTTCATAGAGATTTTCATGAATTAAGAAAAGGCTACAGGCTATTTTGTGAACGCAATGATATTTCGAGTTAAAATATTATTTATAAATCGTGATATCATGTTAATCCTACCACGATTGTCATGATTCTAATTAATAATTATCATTATTGCTATGATTTCTTCTGTGAAATTTAGTGTGATTGCTACTACTACTTCAATAAATACTACTACTACTGCTGCTGCTACTACTAAAATCGCTACTATAGTACTGCTACTTTTACCACTACTGCTGCAACCACCACCAACACTACTGCTACTACTACTAATGTTGTTGTTGCAGTCGTCGTCGTCGTCAGCATCATCATCATCATCGTTATAAGTATTATCATTAAATTATTATCATCGTCGTCAATATAATTATTTTCATCGTTATCATAACTTATTCTATTCTATTCCCGGACGCATTATTTGCCTCTCATTCACCGTGAAGCGCCTACAGATGCGTTCCCGATTAAAATAAATCCTCGACAAGGAAGTCTTAAGAAATCGAGCATAGACATTACTTACTGCTCCCCAGATAGGAATATTGAAGATCACCATCATCATCACCATCGTCATCACCATCACCATCGTTATTATTATTCATCATCAGCAGCATCTTCATCATCGTCTTCTTCTTCTTCATCATCATCATCATCATCATCATCATCTTCATTATCACCTTCATCATCAGCGTCGTCATCATCATTATCATCATCGATGATGATGATGATCGTGACGATCATCATCATCATCGCCGTCATCATCATCATCACCACCGTCTTCATCATCACCACCATCTTCATCATTATCATCATCATCATCATCATCATCATCATCATCATCATCATCATCATCACCTTCATCATCACCATCATCGTCGTCTTTATTATCATCGTCGTGGTCGTGATCATCGTCTTCATCGTTATCGTTATCATCATCAAAACCTCCTCCTTAATTCCGCCGACCTCCCAACGATTTCAATCCGTCAGTTTCGTCCTTAAGTCAATGCTACTATGGCAATACTAATTTTGTTGACTTTCGAGATAAGATGAGGCAGACTTTGTGAGCACACAATCCTCAACTAGGCTACCTCATGCTCCCACCTCATTTCTGACCACATACAGATTTCATTACGACTCAGCGCAATATGATCGATGAAACTTTTGTTTCAACAGAGCTCCACCCAATATTCAAAATTCGAATAGATGAAGAGCAGCACCTTAAACTAGACACATGAGTATAAGGTCCTCAGATGTCTTCCCATAAAATTATAATGTGAGTCCTGTCATTACCTATCGCTGCCATTGTCATTATGGCATATATTCACTTGCTTATATTATCACAACAAATGTAACACTTTGTCTTAGAACACAACCAAACGGACGTACAGTTATGTCCGTAATGACGGACGTATTCGGACAAACGGACGGCTTGAGCAACAGGTTGTGATGCACGTGAGCGTGATAAGTGGCAAGCCGAGATTTAGATATCGCATAGACGGATGTAGATTGTCATATGATAAGTCTTATCCTCTGGCTGATACTTGTAAAAGTCCCCATATTATCCAACGGTGTTCCGGTGTTGTGTAAACTGTCAACAACCATGGAGGCAATAATTTATTAAGACGGTAGAGCCTACAGGTTAGTTTGAAACTCAAAATCCTCATTTAATTTTCGCTCGTTTTGCATATACGTTTGTAACGGTCTCCCGTATAAACTATGTAGGCCCCACACTGCAATATTTTTTTATTAGCTATTCTTGCTAATTTCATTACAAATCAAAACTTAACTAAGAAAACTAAACGTTCCAATTTTTAACATCACGTTACTACATAATATGGAGATCTAAATATGACGATTTTAAGCACCAAATCTTAACTAAAATACCAAACTATATAAAGTAAGAAAACCTTAACTATGAAGCATCAAACCTTAACTTAGTATGAAAAAGGTAGCACTTAGTAAGGGAAAAGATTAGGAGGTATGAACCCGACTAACAGTTCTGGTCAATCATCCATAAACGTAAATGATGCATAAATAATTTAAGATCTGTGGTACTGCAAAGGTTTTGAGGTATTCTATTCCATTCATGATCGGGATCTGCATACTTAATCGAGAATTTTCCTGAGTTTGCTCGGACACACTCGGTTCTATATGAGGCTACGTTTCTCGTGTTGTAGGAGTGTATGTCTGAGGCTAGGGTAAAGAGATTGGCATGGGAGACAGGCAGTTTGTTGTAAGAATATCGATGCATGAATTTACACATCTGCAACTGTTCAATTTGTAAAACTTTTAGAATCCCGAGCTGCGTGAATAACTTTTCTGAGTGCGAGTTGTAAGGAGAACCAGCTATTAATCTGACAATTGTTTTATGCAAAACAATTATTCTGTGAAGTCGAGAGTTGTAGTTAGATGCCCATATCATGCTACAATAGGATATGTAGGATAAGCGGGAGCAAGTTGACAGGGTTAATAGTTTTCTTGGCCCCTGATCATCTTATTTGATGCTAACAAAGTCGGGTTGTTTCCACAACGTATTTGTTGATTGACGACACCTACATTTTGACACGAAATCAGGCATTAAAATAATTCTAAGTTTACTAAAAATGAACTTAAAATTTTCATAAAAGTCAACCAACTTGCCCTGTGCTGGGGTAAGTTGGTTGCCTGCTTTGGGCAAGTTGGTTGACAATCTAGATATACCTTTTTCTATTTTCAATGGTGGAAAGTTGGTGTTCCCAATTTGGGACTGTGATTGTTTCAGTTTTAAGACCTTCAGCATTAATAAAGATGTAAGAAAAATTTATATCAGTTAATTAGCAAGGTATACAACACAGTCCTTGGTTATCAGCAAAAGTCTCAAACTATATCAATTTGTATTGGCTAAGAAATTCAGTCTTGAAAAGATGATAGGTAAATTTTTTAAATAAAATGGCAATGTCTAAAAAATTGCAATGTCTATTGTTCTTAGAAGTATCAACAAAAATCGCAAATAAAGCTTGTACGTCCTTCGTAGACTAAACATGCTTCATGCCACCTGGTTTGGCACTGGTCGCGTTCCGCCAACTTGCCCGCGCCATCTTGCCCCCACAGGGGCACTCGACAAAACCCCGGAGCTATGATTTGTATAGTGGTGATTTGGAAACACAAAATACATCAGTAACGACTCAATATAAATGCTTATCAAAACGACCTATTTCTCAAATTTTTTGCATTCATGGAAATCAAGATAAACGTTATTTTATAACCGCGAAATGTGTTAAGAGGTAGATCGGAAACGTTGATTTCAATAAAAAAAATAACAATCGAAGCACGTTATCGCCGTTATAGCAATTCCCCAAAAGGGCGAGCTTGTTTTCTTATTTTACTACATTATCCTGTTAGACCGTTTTCCTGCCACGCATTATAATTTTATAGCGAAACAATCATCTTGCCCCGACGTCAACTTGCCCCCCACTTCTCCTACGTATATATCATAGAGTAGTACAAGATTAGCAGAATGTTTCTAGGCAGTAAATAAGATACTCAGGTTAGTATTCCTATGTTTTAGCCAGTTTTAGTGCAGTGTCTTCTATGTGTACTTTCCAGGTTAAATGTTGGCCGACTTGGTCCACATAGACTCCAATGAATTTTGCAGATTTGACTTGTGAAATATCGATATTGTCTATATGGACTATCTCCTCGGTTGTGGAGTTGACTTCCTATGAGAGCAGAAGAGAATGTCGTTAGTTGTTGTCAAGTTAAGAGATAGTTCGCTTGCCTTGACCAATCAGACGCTAGTAGGGGAGACCGGGGCTAAAAGTAACAGAGGCAGGTTGTAACTTAGTAAAAATAAGGAAAACTGAAATTCAGGGAACCAGCGGATGCACGTCAGAGCATGCGGCATATCGTTCCCGTTTTATGTTCCTTTCGACTTTGCTTGCATTACACCATAACAGAGTCGTTTTTCCAAAAGTGTGATTTTTGCTACTAAAAGTAACTTTTTGAATTCGTATTGTTTTTCTCATTGCTTTCGTCCGGCGCGCGATATCCTTACCTACTGTTGGTCAATGTGAAGCTTGTTTATGTTAGATTACATGACAGGATGAAACATTTCGTCAACAAACATGGAGTTTGAAAATTTTATGTAATTATCTTAGACGTGTGATCGGGGCAGGTTGTAACAATTTTCAAGGGGCTTGTTGTAACGGTGTTACAACCTGCCCCAAAACCACCTTCAACGTTTTAAAAGATTTATTTTTGCTTGAATCCTGCCGAACTATTTTAAAATGTAGGCCTAGATGAGGACTTACAAAAGGAAAAGTTCTAGAGGAGAAACCACACTGATTGAAATGAAAGAAACGGCAGGAGAGGTGACTAACCATGCATAACCGACCTTGCCATACAGCTGCGAAGAAATTCAACATAATTATGCCATGTCACTCTTTTCCGGTTTGTTAAAAAACTGCAAGGGTCAAGTGATAAAAGGTTTCTAATGGGCACAAGCGAAGTAGGCGGTCGTTGGCCGAGGATGATCAATTGATTACTGCGATTCAGCTTCTGCAAACGACAATGCCCAGCCGTAAACTTCACCTCTTGCTGATGTAGACCTACAGTAGAATGTTGCATCTCTATTCGAGCCTCGGCCAGACACTTCACCTTCTCGAGACGTAGGCCTATCTATGGCGTCAGAATCGGAGGCGTTTCACGACATTATTCAAGAACATGACTCTGCTCAGTTGGCTGGCATGATCCCTGGTGAATCTCAGATAGTGGTTCCAGATGCTACTGATTGTCCAACCGGCAGTGGTCACCACTGCCGGTTGGACAATCCCATCTACGTCCACTTCTTGCCCTATTATTTCCTCCTTTAGATTTTCCTCTCTTTCACTAATTCTGATGACGATAAACATCAGCCTCTGTCAGCATGCCAGCTTCAAGGCAGCATCAGTCACCATCATCATCAGCAGCAGCATTACAGTCACCTGCATGCAGGCTTCTCAAATGACCGCCAGAATTCGTCCTTTGATCCTGTCTTAGTAATGCCTCACCCAGTAGCCGGGGAACGACAAGTTACCAAAAGTGAAGAAACCGAAGGTCTGCTGCAAGTCTAGCGGACACGCCAGAAAAACGAGTGCTGGAAGAAGAACAAGAGAAAAAGAACGAGAAGTCCACAAAAAGAAACTTGAAACAAAGAAGATCCAGGCTGGAAAAACAATGGACTGATGAAAAAAACTTAAACAAGAACAAGAAGGCTGTCAAGGGTCCCAAGACACAGAAACTGGCAAAGAAGAAGATTCTTAAAAATGCGGAAAGTATCAAGTTTATTCACTTCGGAAGACGACTTCTTTTGTCTTATTTGTTGTGAGTCATTTTGTGCTTTCAGGAAAATAAATCGACGGGTGAAAAACAACTAGAGAGGAAAAAGAAGACTATCAATGGTCTCAAGAAACATAAAGTACCAAACAAGAAGAAGAATCTTCAGAAAAGAAGCACCTCGAACGCTGGCGATTACTTTTTTTAGTCTTTTTGTACTGTCAGAAACAAAAGAAAGACTGTATCCAATGTGTGGCTTGTAAGAAGTGATCTCAAATGGATTGCACTGATGGCGCTGTGAATTATTTCTGCCATAAGTGTGTTTCAGACGACTTGGAGTGACAGTGGGGCCTAGACTACATGTGTTGTGTTACATCCAACCCCAATGCTAAAAGCATTGTTACAATTTACCCCAGGTCTTGTTACAACCAACCCCAAGCCGGGGCAAGTTGTAACACAAAAAAATATTTTTTTGACCTCATTTATCTCCTAAAGTAATATAGCTAGACATTTGAAATTTAGCCTAATTATAAAGCTCTCATTAAGGTTTTCACTGATATATTGTGTACCGTACTTGGAGGAATAGTTCTGCCGTAAGTCGATGAAATGTGTAAATTGTTACTTGTAGCCCCGGTCTCCCGTAGGCCTGCAAGTTCTTCATTAAGGATTCGGAATCCCTACTTAGAACAGTGCAGACCCATTTACATGCGATCAATTAAGCTATAGCCTATAAATCACAGAGAGAATTTTTCAATGAAGCGACTGAATCTTTTTTCGGATGGAAGATTTTGCAAGTGAATCTTACTTTACGTTGCGTTCTATTCGGCGATTCAAAGGCGCCACATAGATGTTCTGCTAGGTTATGAATTTAGACGATTTCTTCTAATTAGCCACATCCAGTAGGCTAGCAGTAACAAGTAATCTCGATGACCTCAATTTTATAACAATGAGACTGATGCCATCAACAGACGACACGCAAGCGATACCTGGCGATGTCAAATCGGAACAAGAACTTCCGGTTGATGCGGAAGAGGAATTTAGGAAATTCGATGACAGGGAAAAAGGCGTCGAAAGGACTAAAGATGAAGATGGGGTAAGTGCAGTCCCCCCGATGATCAAGGGATGCAGGGATCGCAAGAGTAAAGAGAAATCGGATTTAAAGATCGATTCAGCTGCAGAACTAAATGGGGTGAAAGGGACTAATCATCCGAGTAAATCCGAAGAATCACGGAATGAGCCGAACAAGGAGACGGCGTTTGATTGGCTGGTGCTATTTTGTGCCTTCGGTTCAAATGTCATTTTCGGAATGGACTTCAACTGCTTCAGTGTCTTCTATCCATATCTCGTTGATTATTTCCAAGCAACGACGGCTCAAGTCGGATGGTGTTTTTCCATACAGGCATTCGTTGGATCCGTTTTAAGTAAGTACAAATAAAATTATGTGTAAAATCAATATGTGTAAAATCATTATGTGTAAAATCAATATGTGTAAAATCAATATGTGCAAAATCAATATGTGTAAAATCAATATGTGTAAAATCAATATGTGTAAAATCAATATGTATAAAATCACTATGTGTAAAATCAATATGTATAAAATCACTTTGTGCAAAATCAATATGTGTAAAATCAATATGTGTAAAATCAATATGTGTAAAATCAATATGTGTAAAATCAATATGTGTAAAATCACTATGTGTAAAATCAATAGGCCTATGTGTAAAATCAATATGTGTAGAATCAATATGTGTAAAATCAATATGTAATCTAGGACGTAAATCAATCAATCACTCGACTCGATATATCGAGAGCACACAGCTTTTATAGCAATTCAATTTCAATAGCGATTGATAGGTCTACGCTGCACAGTTAAAATTAATATCTGAATGGCAAAAGCGTATTGCACATGCAAAAATAAATTTTTAGTTTTTTACATATTTGCATATAGACATGCATATTGCATGCATACTTTCATATAATAGACCTATCACTCTTCGCGCAATTTTACTAAATGAGATTTGGTCTGAATTTTCATGATGTGTCACCGATATGATTGTCTGTCTGTGAAGAAGAAGATACGGCCTTGCTACCGCGCAACACCCGCACAGCCATCGTCTTTTACTAATGCCATAATTATGTTCCACAACTGGGCTCAGAAGACATGATGTTAAATAGTTGGTGTGAGTGATAACCTGTCTTTATCTTGGATTGCAGCCATCTTCAGCAGCTATCCAACGGAAGTGTATGGATGTCGTCTGCCTGGAATCATCGGATCTGTCATATTCTGCGTAGGAGTGGCCATCACGGCCTTCGCTCCCAGCCTATCCGTCATCTACTTCACCTATGGCATCATTTCAGGTACTATATGACTTCTACATCTATATGGCCATGTATTCTTCATCTTTTTCTTCACTCTGAGCAGTAGGGTGAAGAATCCTGCGGCCAGGAATTGGTATGAGGTGCATGGACACACAAATCCCTAAGATTAGGATAAAGCAGGGTCTCAAGGTTGATTGATTCATTCCAAAAATTTATATGGCGCTTCTGCCAGAAATTTACTCAGAAGCGCTCTCTTCGCTGGCCTTCTTGATGTTAAGCGTCATTAAGAACAAATATTTTACATCAGTTAGCAAGCAATGCGCAGTAAGCTGGACGAGTCACCGTTGGTAGGAAAGTTATTAGGATCTTATGCTCAGTGTATTTGGCGTTCAACGAAAATTGCTATATACTCGTTTGTTATTTGCCATTAATTACTTGTTTTTATTGTTAATATTTTTATTATTTTTATTTTATCGCCCGATGTAAAGCGGATTACTTAGACTTCAAGAGATCAAACTGGGTTGGAGGTTCTCGTCCCCAAGGTCTAATCTTACTACTCAAGAGTGTTCATATATGGCACGTTTTTAACACATCACTTGCAGAATGACAAATTCTGGAACAGTTGCTGTTATTGTGATGACAGTGGTAGTAATTGTCGTAGTGTTAATGGCAGTGTTTAATCTAGTCCCCGTCCTCTGGGGGGATTGAGATTTCTGGGGGGGGGAGACAATTGAGCGTCCGAAGGACACTCGTGATGCGCGTAGCACCGAGACTGGGAGGGGGAGGGGTATGGGGAGGGGATGTGCCCCTCCCCATCAGAAACTTTTTGAATTTCCACATTGCAATGGCAGCATTTTAAGGTGTCGTCTTAACAAAATAGCTGTACTATTTCAGTGACCCATTAGAAAATTTTTGAATTTCTACATTGCAATGGCAGCATTTTAAGGTGTCGTCTTAACAAAATAGCTGTACTATTTCAGTGACCCATTAGAAAATTTTTGAATGTTCACATTGCAATGGCAGCATTTTAAGGGGTCGTCTTAACAGAATAGCTGTACTATTTCAGTGACCCATTAGAAAAATTTTGAATTTCCACATTGCAATGGCAGCATTTCAAGGTGTCGTCTTAACAAAATAGCCGTACTTTTTCAGTGACCTATTAGAAATTTTTTGAATTTCCACATTGCAATGGCAGCATTTTAAGGTGTCGTCTTAACAAAATAGCTGTACTATTTCAGTGACCCATTAGAAAATTTCTGAATTTCCACATTGCAATGGCAGCATTTTAAGGTGTCGTCTTAACAAAATAGCTGTACTATTTCAGTGACCCATTAGAAAATTTCTGAATTTCCACATTGCAATGGCAGCATTTTAAGGTGTCATCTTAACAAATTAGCTGTACTTTTTCAGTGACCCATTAGAAACTTTCTGAATGTTCACATTGCAATAGCAGCATTTTAAGGGGTCATCTTAACAAAATAGCTGTACTATTTCAGTGGCCCATTAGAAAATTTCTGAATTTCCACATTGCAATGGCAGCATTTTACTACATATACTTTGTCTTAACAAAATAGCTGTACTTTTTCAGTGACCCATTATAGAATCTTTGTAGAAACTTTTTGAATTTCCACATTGCAATGGCTGCATTTTCAGGTGTCATTTTAACATGATAGTATCATATAATATAGAATTGTAAATAATGTCATTATAATCATATAATAATAAATAATATCATGGTATATTATAACACTTCATGTAAAACAATGATGAAAACAGAAACTAAAAACCAATATCATTTCGTCAAATTTTTCTGGGGGGGAAATGTCAATCCTGGGGGGAAACTTTCCCCCCCAGAGACGTCTAGATTAAACAGTGGTTAATGGTGGTACAACTGCTGCTGCTACTACATATACTACTGTCACTGCTTCTACTACTACAACTACCACCACTACTACTTCTAATAGTACTACAATTACTTCTACTATTGCTACAGGCTATCACTGCAAACGATTTTCTAGGTTACGGTGCGTCTCTATGCAATTTAACACCAAGAATCATCGTGCAGCAGCGTTTTCATCGCAACCGAGGGCTCATCGGCGGAATATCAGCGCTCGGCTTCAGTGTTGGTGGCATCGTTGGTCCTGCGGTGGCCAACCTCCTTCTGCAGCATTTCAATTGGCGAGGGGCCTACCTCATCATGAGCGCCATCTACGCTCATCGCATTGCCTTCGCCATACTCTTCATCACTCCCCCTCAGTACCTCACCAAAAAATCCAGACGATCGGATTCGAACCAGGAACATCACAACTACTGTCGATCTATCGGAAGGTACATGCGAAAAGCATTTGAGTTCAGCATCCTAAGAAAGCAGAAGGTTCACACGTTGTACACCGGAGTAATATGCATCCACATGATTCTGATGACTGGCTATCTGCAACATTCCGTCAACCGTGCCATCCATACTGGCGTCCCCAGAGAGCTGGCCTTCTGGGCGGCCACCGTTGTCGGTATGTCCAATACCGTAACCAGAGTCATCGTCTCCTTCGTCGGAAATCTGGCGTGTGTCAATCGGTGTCTGCTGTTCGCATTCGGACTCTTGATCTCCGTTCTTTCTGTTCTTGTTATGCTTCTGTGGACAGAGTTTGTGGGAACGATGACGTCATCCGCCTTGTTTGGAGTCATGGCAGGTCATTATTAGAAGTTCACTGTTTCAGACAATCAACTTTTTAATCATTTGAAACTCACTAGATAACTTCATCATCATCATCATCATCGTCATCATCTTCAACAATTTCCTCATCGTCATTGTCGTCGTCGTCATCGTCGATGTCGTCGCGATCGTCGTTATAATCATAGTCGTCGTCATTATTATCACCATCATAATTTCATCATCGCCATCATCACCATCGCCATCATCATCGTCATCGTGGTCGTCATCGTCGTCATCATCGTTATCAGCATCATTGATCCATGATTATCACCTGCTAATTCATTCACATGTATGCAGAAACCTGATGCTGTTAATTTTAATGTATACTTCCATCTCACTACCGCGTTTTCAAAACCATTGCTTTCTATATACAGCTGTGAGAAGTGCAATGAGATGATTCTCGCGTAGTTGACTTCATATATCGCAATGATAGGCCTTTTCTCAGTTAATTCAGATCAGTTTTCCTTCTTTCTGTTTTCTCTCTACATATATCCATAGCAGAAACACTGTAGTATATTTAATAGATGAAGCTTGCTATAGAAGCAAAACATACGTCGCCATGCAGCTGCTTACTTTTAATTAAGGGCGTTGTGGTGTTGCTCATGGATCAGAGTGGAACTATTTTCAGGTTGTACGGGTACAATTGTTACAGTCGTAACTGTTGACTTGGTCGGAGTTGAGCTTCTGATCAGATGTCTTACGATCCAGCAGTTTATTGTAGGTTTCTTTCGATTGGCTGCATCTCCCTTCATGGGTAAGAGCATGTTTAATTAAGCTTCCGTATACTGTATGCGCACTTGGTTGGTTAAAATTCATTGACTGTATGACTGACTGATTCATTTATTTATTGACTGAATAACTGATTGATTGGATGATTGATTGAATGATTGATTGAATGAATGATTTATTGATTGATTGAGTGATTGACTGATTGATTGATTGATTGATTGATTGATTGATTGATTGATTGATTGATTGATTGATTGATTGAGTCTTATTGTCTGTCTGACTAACTGACTGAATTTGTCTTTCTTGCAATGGTCTCATCAATTTTAATGTCATCTGTCATTCATAAAAATTATTTGAGGCACAAAGCAACGCTCGGTTGTAATTTTGGACCAGAGACGGTGCCTCGGTTTGGCGTTCTTAACCTTAGAGTGGCGCTTTATAAATTTTCAGTTTACAATTGTGATTCATGGATACTATATCGTTAGATATGCCTTTGTTGAATTCACCCATATTTCGTGTCTTCCTAAAGGTTGGATCTTTGACATGACCCAGAACTACAACGTGGCATTCGCTGTACTTGGCTGTTTGGGTCTTATCGCTTCTTTACTGATGCTAGTCGTTTACGTTCTTCAGAAAAGACGGCTGAAAAGAGGCGACACCAAGCCAGCGGAACAGCAACTTCCGTTAGCCGTGGAGGTTGCCACCACGGATGAGTTGTCACCACTTCTAAGCAAAACCAGTCATGTGTAACTGTCATCTGCAGAGAACTGCGAACACTTTTCAATAAAGTGACAACTTTATTTTCAATCTAGGCCCATTGTCCGCATTCTTCAAATCTTTCACAACCTCAACGAAACCATTCTTTGCTCTTGCCACGTTTGGTTTCCTCCCTCTTCTCTGTGCCATGACCTCTTTCGACAACATCCCTCTGATATGAGGCAGCGCTCGTGGAAAAACTGGTGCCCTGCGCTAAGCGAAGTAGCTCTTTAGATATGCGGCTTTTGCGCTTATTGTTATTAGTCTATAACGATTTCAGTCTTTCATTTCTTAGACAACGGAAACAGTCAAACTGAGCTGCAATTCAGCTAAGAAGTATTTATTTTCCATGCAATGACGCAGGCGTGTATACCATTATAATATCATGCATTATTGCTTATAGGAATATTTATCAATAGAGTTTTCAGAGATTCTTAAAAGCATTTATTTTGCGGTTTCGCCAACATCCATGGCAATGCAGCTTTATTCGTAGAAACTAAATGACTGAGATAATTAAATGTTTTATATATGTTACATATTTAACTATCATTCGTCTGAAAAATGAAATTGAATTAGCCTATCTCTTATTTGAACTAACTTACATATTTGTTGGTAACCTTGCTGATCATAAAACTTTTACTTAGTTTCAATCAAAGCCTCCAGGGCAAGTTCCGTGTACTTGATACTTGACTAAATAGTATAGAGTTTCGGTCAAATATGAATGTAATTGATATGAATAAACGAATGAATGAATGAATGAACGAAGGAATGAATGAACGAATGAACGATATAATGAATGATGAATTTTGAATAATGAATGTATGAATGAACAATTGAATGTATTTAAGGTACAAAATCGAACATGTATCAAATCATCAACGCAGTTCAATGTCAACTTCATAGAAAGCTCATTTATCAGAACGTCCAAGGTATCTTATCGAACCGGCATCTGAGATATTTGAAGCTAAATTATCTGTTTATTCACCTAATAATTATAACCTCTTCCCTGATTATATGCTCAGGATTGTCTACAACATGCTGCGATCAAGAGTGACCTTATGATATAATCCCCTATAATTTTCTATCTTGTACTCTGCGTTCTGCCTTCCTTAGCGAAAATCCTCACAAGTTCGTTTGTTATTCCAATTAGCAGCGTCCAATTGATATTAGCTCATTATTTCATAGGCCTAGTTCGTCAAAATTGTCTTATGCCGTAGTCGAAGTTCAATACTTGGATGACAACATTCTATTCACTTCACTTAATTAATTATAAGACAAGTCTGCAGCATGTCGTCAGACGGCGAGTTTGATGCAGTCTTTAGATGTTTAGAACGTCCCCCACTGGCATGCAGTATTATTAATGAAGCGTTCAGGGCGGAGACCTAGGGGGAGGACAGGGGGGGGACGGTCCTTCCCAATGAAAGTGTTGGGGGGGACGGCCCATGCATTTGTCCCCCCCCAATCGTTGAGCGTCAAGACTAAAAAAAGGTCATCAACCTTTTTGGCGGCGAAAATATAAATTTGTTTCTAGATTTCGCCGATCGTCAGAAATTTTTGGCCGGCAAAAGATGACAATTTTTCTGAAACACTCAGCCATTCGTCCATCAAAAAATCTCGCGTCTTTCCGTCCACCCCCCCCCCCCAGTCTCCGCCCAGGTCTCCGCCTATGAAAGCGTTTATTCGATTACTCCCACATACGATCAACTGAACGTTTTCTAGCGTTTCAAATCTTCCTAAATCGAAATGATCAAACGTGAGTCCCTGTGTAACTGACCGTAATGATGCGTCCGTAACTCACGCAGTCGAGAGA
Source organism: Lumbricus terrestris (assembly GCA_949752735.1). NCBI lineage: Eukaryota > Metazoa > Annelida > Clitellata > Crassiclitellata > Lumbricidae > Lumbricus > Lumbricus terrestris. The sequence continues at coordinate 23,304,903 of OX457041.1, read as the reverse complement.
CCCAAACGAAATCTTTCAATTTTTAGCACAGCCAACGTGATGCCATGCACGAAATGGAACAAGCGACAGTTCCTGATATTATGTGATTATCCGTTAAGATTCAAGCCGTCCAATCGTATTCTTCCACTTCATCGTCCATAGTCTCAAGCAACAAAAATAACCCAGATGGAACATAATCTGACTTGTTATTTATTAATTAAGATGTTTACTTGGATGATGGTTTAGTTAATTAACATTAATAACTTAAATTAGATGTGTGGCAGAGCTGTACTGCTATCACACGCGTCCACAGGTGGCGGATAGTGGAACGACCTCTAGATATAGAGGCTAGCTGCGAAATAAGCAGGGTAAAACCTGGCGAATAAGCAGTCGTGGACCAACAGCGGCAAGGCTACCAGGGTGCAGTATGGGACGTGGGTGGCACCGCGTCCTGTGATAAAAGCTGCATGTGCCCTATGACGGTCCTGCGACAAGGCGAGTACAGGCCGCCTTTAAATATGTCTGATGCCCTCGCTGCCTTGCGAGTAGGTTTATACACCAAAGGCTAGGTTCCAAACCGAAAGGGTTGACGTCAGGAAGGGCATCCGGTTGTAAAACTTTGCTCCAAAACTTCTATGGATCCACAAACACTTGAGATTGAGCATATGGCTAGGGCGTTCTCTGGAAACGACGCGCATCGCTGCCCGAGCGATGTGAAAAATCAGCAAGGGACTGCTATAGGGCGTTCCCCGCAAACGACGAAACTAAGTTTAGAGTTAGGCTAGCCACATGGAATGTGGGGAGCCTCACAGGAAGATCTAGAGAGATCGTTGATGTGAAGCAAAGAAGGGCAATAAATATCATGTGCCTGCAGGAGGTCAGATGGACGGGACAGGGAGCCAGAGAGATAGGAGACGGTTACAAACTTTTGTACAGTGGAGGTAGAGACAAGCGTAATGGAGTGGGAGTGATACTGGATCCGGTGATGAAGGAGAGGGTGGTGGATGTGACGAGAGGTGGCGACAGGCTCATGGCCGTGAGACTGGTGGTACAGGGGCGGATCATCAATGTGATTCCTGGATATGCTCCACAGACAGGATGCACACAGGAGGAAAAGGACAGCTTCCACGAAGATCTGGAAGCCATGATCAGAAACATACCAGTCACACAGAGCATAGTTGTAGGCGCCGATATGAATGGTCATGTGGGCATGGAGGCTGATGGTTTTGATGATGTACATGGAGGTCACGGTGTCGGTATGAGAAATGAGGAAGGAGATAGATTATTGGAGACAGCACAGGCATTGGATTTGGCCATCGTCAATACATACTTTAGGAAGTCAGAGGAACATCGAATAACGTACCGCAGTGGAAGATATGCAAACCAGATTGACTACCTGCTGGTGAGGAGGGAGGACAGAAGGCACATACGTGACTGCAAAGTCATACCAGGCGAGGCAGTGGTCAGCCAACACAGGGTGCTGGTTATGGATATGATGGTGCCGACTCAACATCAAGAAAGCAAACGGATCAAGCAGAAGGAACGTATCAGAACATGGAAGTTGAAGGGAGATATAAAAGAAGCTTACAAACTGGAGGTGGAGGCGCAACTTGCTGGAACTGAGGAGGTGACATGGGACAAACTGAAAAACGAAATGGTGGAGGCGGCAAAGCTGGTATGTGGAACAACAAAGGGTCGGAAAAGGAAAGAGAGAGACGCCTGGTGGTGGGAGGAAGAGGTGCAAGCAGCAATAAAAAGCAAGAAGACTGCTTTCAAGAATTGGCAGAGGAACCGGCAAGATGCAGTATTGAGAGCAACATACAAGGCAACATGCAAAGAAGTTAAAAGGGCCGTGGCAGTGGCGAAAAGTGGGGCGCTGAAACAGATGTACCTGGAACTAGACACCAAAGAAGGGGAGGATAAGATATATAAAATAGCAAGGGCAAGACAAAGAAACAAACAGGATAAACAGGCGGTAAATATCATCAAGGACAAAAATGGTAAGATACTCATTGACGAGGAGGCAATCAGGTCCAGATGGAAAACATACTTTGAGGAACTGCTAAATGAAGAAAATCCAAAGGAGCAGCTGCAGGAGACCAACCCAGTAGCAGGCCCAGAGAAGGAAATCACCTGTAAAGAGATCGAGACAGCAATAGCAATGATGAAGAACAACAAAGCACCGGGACTATCTGGAATGACGGCAGAAATGTTCAAGGCACTTGAACAGAATGGTGTTGAGTGGCTACATGTATATGTTATCTTGAACGACTTCATGAAGCAGGAAAGACTACCTCAGGATCTGAAGGAAAGTGAAATACTAGCATTATACAAACAAAAAGGAGATGTGATGGAATGCGGGAATTATAGAGGAATTAAACTGTTGGAGGTTGGACTAAAGGTGTATGAAAAGATCCTTGAGAGGCGAATCAGAGAACAGGTCGAGCTACACGACAACCAATTTGGCTTTAGACCAGGGAGAGGTACAATGGATGCAGTGTTTATACTGAGACAGGTACAGGAAAAGGTATTAGAAGGAAACAACAAAAGATACTGGACCTTCGTGGATATGGAGAAAGCTTTCGACAGAGTGCCAAGAGATGTAGTTTACTGGAGCTTAAGGAAGAAAGGAGTCCCGGAGGTGTTGGTGCGCCTGGTAAGGTCGATGTATGAAGGAGCAAGAACAACGGTAAGAAGCAGTGTGGGAAATACAGAAAAATCCGAGATACGAGTAGGTGTGCACCAGGGATCATGCCTGAGTCCTCTACTGTTCATTATTGTGATGGATGCTGTGTCGGAGCATGTAAGGAGAGAGGTGCCGTGGGATATGCTGTATGCGGATGATCTTGTGCTGGCGGCCGATGCAGAGGAGAGGATGCAGACACATTTTACTGAGTGGCAAACGGCAGTGGAGAGCAAGGGCCTCAAGGTAAACATAAACAAAACAGAGACCATGGTATGCTCAAAAACAGCGGAGACAGTGGAGATAAAGAGCATCAAGGGAGAACCACTGAAGCAGGTGGAAACGTTTAAATATCTGGGATCGACGATGAATGCGCAGGGAGGATGCGAGCAGGACGTCAGGAACAGAATCAGAGTAGCGTGGCAGAAGTGGAGAGAACTATCTGGAGTGTTGTGCGACTTTAAAATGCCGACTCACCTGAAGGGAAAAATCTACAAAACGATGATAAGGCCAGTAATGCTATATGGAGCAGAGGCCTGGGCATTAACGAAAAGGGACGAGAGTTTGCTGGAAAGAACAGAGATGAGAATGCTGCGATGGATGCTTGGAATATCACTGAAAGACATGAAACGAAGTGAGGACATCAGGAAGACGCTCGGTGTGGCATGCATCACTGACAAAGCACGGGAGACCAGGCTGCGATGGTATGGACACGTAATGAGAAAAGAGGAGGGTAGCTGCGTCAAAAGAATCATGCAGGCGGAGGTATATGGTCGACGCAGTCGGGGACGACAGAAGAAAAGATGGGAGGACGTGATACAACAAGACCTGAAGCTGCTCAAATTGAAGAAAGAAGACACCGGAAGCAGAGACAAGTGGAGGAGAAGGATCCGAGTGGCTGACCCCTCGCCAGAGGGAATAATCCTAGCCTGAAGGGAAAGAAGAAGAAGAACTTAAATTAGAGTCACCTAACCGTAGCATCTAATGCATAATCAAACACGACTGCACAATGTGCACATATATAAAAAGTAAAGTCATCCGGGGACCGACTTTTCTTGTCTCTTGAGCCGGTGTGGCATGAAATCTTGTCCGGTATGAAATTGTGTCCGACTCCGCCCACTTCCGTTGTCAAGACAGTATTTCATGCGGCATACGTATGAGATCTTGTCCGGCATGAAATCTTGTCCGGCATGAAATAGACACGACTCCGCTTACTTTCTTTATCGAAACAGTATTTCCTTCTATTATTATATAAATTATCCACGTAAAAGTATCTTACTAACATAAAATCAATAATATAATTTTATAATTGGGACGAGAAATCAAGATGCAAACAGTTGAAATATTGTTTTAATGTGCGAAGCTTGTTGTTTCGACTTGCGACCACGATGACGCTAGTTCTATATTTAGAAGGAAATTCCCATCGCGGAACGTGGCGACGAGTCGAGGCCTGTGTAAATGAGTAAGATCGCTTTCAGAGCATAGAAATGGGTTCTAAAAATTTAAAAAAATTAGACTGTCCATTTATCCTTTAGTTCTCAGTTCTGTTTGTGGCACCTAGTTGCTACAGCTGTAAACTTCTATGTGTGTATGTATAGTTTGCACGCTGTTGATCAACTGGGGTGCTGATACTTGAAATATGTATTCCAAATATCAAGTAAGTTTAGTGATATTTGGCATATGCTTGATTAGCTTGAAATCCTGCACTGCATGGTTACGTATAATGCTCATAGGCTAGGCCTACTACATTGTACGTACAGCGGTTCACTATCAACACGGCGAATTTCAAAAAGGCTCAATCAAAAGGGCGCAATCAAAAGTGCGAAAATGAATAGAGCGCATTGTTTTTAGAGCGCACGATCGAAAGAGCGAAATCAAAAGGGCGCATGCTTAAAAGACCGCAATCAAAAGGGCGCATGTATCCACCATTGAAAGAGCCTTCATCCATCTTCCATTTCTTAAGCATCATTTTCGTCAATTCAGCTTCTATTTCTTAAACATTATTTTCATCAATCTAACTCCCATTTTTCATCAATAAAAGAACCTTCATCCAGCTTCTATTTCTTAAGCCTTATTTTCATCAATCCAACTCATATTTTCATCAATAAAAGAGCCTCCTTCATCCATCCTCCATTACTGAAACATTATTTTCGTCAATCCAGCTTCTATTTCTTAAACATTATTTTCATCAATCCCACTCCTATTTTTCATCAATAAAAGAACCTTCATCCCGCTTCCGTTTCTTAAGCATTATTTTCGTCAATCCAGCTTCTATTTCTTAAGCATTATTTTCATCAATCCAACTCCTATTTCATCAATAAAAGAACCTTCATCCAGCTTCCATTTCTTAAACATTATTTTCGTCAATCCAGCTTCCATTTCACATGTAAGAGAACCTTCATCTAGCCTTCATTTCATAATCGTTCTTTTGTTACTGACCTGTTAAATTCTTCTTTTAATCATTTTCGTTTCAATCCAGTGGGCTTCGATTGCTCGTCGCCTTATTAGCACAGTCTTTATTTACCCTTTTCGGTTCCCTTCGGTCTTCCTTTGACTGCCTTTTCATTGTATTTGTTTGCGCCCCATTGATTGCGCCCTTTTGATCACTCTTACAATATTTGTCTTTTCGCCCTATTGATTGTGCGATCTAAAAACAATGCGCTCTCTTGATTTTCGTCCATTTGATTGCGCCCTTTCGATTGCACCTTTTAAAATTCGCCCTGTTGATAGGACACCACGTACAACAGATCTCGAGATAGGCCCTGTTAGCCTAGGCTATCTGTCTGAAGTGTGATTATAGCCTACTCATTTTCTAACTTCATACACAATCACTTTCAATTAGACGTTAAAGTAGAATCTATTTCTTCCAATTTTAGGTAAAGCTAATTTTACTTAGAACCCATAAGTTTTGATGATTCAGGATTTCGAGACGTACGCCTTAGTTTTAATAATATTATAGTTATAGGCCAGCTAGGCTGTGCCTCGTATCATTGGTCTTGGTAGGCTGAATAATTATCTTGTCTATTTTGTGTCTTCTCCGGACAAGATCTCATGGTGCTATTAATACTGTAGCTTGACAGTTGCTATCTGATGTCATCGGTCACGAGAACCAATGACAAGGCTTTTCGGACATTATTTCATGCCGGACAGTATTTCATGCCACACCGGCAATGGACGAATCCCAAGGTCCTGGACACGGGGCCGGTGTATCACAGGACTTGCCGTTTACTCCCCAGCTTACGCCGGTACCAAATTATACTGCTTGGTGACAGAGGCACGTGTGCGTAAACAACTTCCACAAGGTTGTTACCCGGATTAAAAATTAAAGCATGAATAGACCTATGCATGCATACGCTGCATTCCGTTCGAGGTTATCGTAGCCAACAGATCAACAAATCCCGGACGTTTGTATGGTCAAGCCAGTGAAAGCTGATGTATTTCTGAAGCGGCAGCAGCAACAGCATTGTCGTCATCATCATTATAATCTTTATCATCGTCGTCGTTGTCGTCATCGTCATCATCATCACAGTCGTGATCATCGTCTTCATCATCGTCATCATCATAATCAAAACCTCCTCCTTCCCCCGACTTACTAACGAAATCGTTTATTTCTTCAGAGTCATATTTGGATTTCACTATTTATCCGTCGGTTTCGTCATTAAGTCAATGCCATTAAGTAGTCCTAATATTTTGACCTTTTGAGATAAGACGAGGCAGATAAAATCTTATTCCCGCCTCATATACTCCCACCTCACTTCTGACCACATAAAATTATTGATTTCATCACGACTCAACGCAAGATGATCGATGAAACTTTTGTTTCAACAGAACTCCATCAATATTCAAAATTGTATGAAATGAAGAACAGACCCTTAAGCTAATCCCATTAGTGTAAGGTCCAGAGATGCCTCCTCATATAACTTGAGCGATGTCTTCACCCATGGCTGCCATTTTATCATTATGGCATAAATTCACCTGGCTTATCTAATCACAAAATGTTTTAGGCTACACTTCGTCTAAGAACACACACAAGCGGACGCATAGTAAAGTCCGCCATGCCAGACGAACAGACAAAGTATGGCTTTAGCAACAGGTTGCAATGCACGTGAGCGCTAAAAGTGGCGAACTGAGATTTAGATTATCACACAGGCAAAGACGTAAATAGATTGCCAAATGATAAGTCTTTTCATTTGGCTGGTTTATATATTTGCAAAATTTCCCAAATTAGGCAACAGTGCACCGGTCAACATATGTAAACTGCCGACAGCCAAGTCAATAATTTATCAAGAAGTTACAGGTAGATTTGAAACTCAAAATTCTCATTTCATGTTCGCTCGTTTTGCATTGGCCTCCGGTAGGCTATTATACTATGATGTAATATTTTTAATAACTATCTTTTGCTAATTTCGTTCGCGCGGATATTCCAATGAAACTCTGTTTGTGCCTTGTCGTCTATCAAATAGGTCTATTATATATTAATATCAATCAATATTTTTATTGATCACCAAGACTATGGTGCATGCAATCAACAGATTAGACATTCATGTACATTGGCGTCAATGGGTAAACCCAAAGGAACATAAGATTCCGCTAGGCAGAACAGTGCTAACCAGGGCTGTTTTTAAGGAATTTTTAGAACTGCACAGCCCCCTTCTTTCCCTTCACATCCTACATGGTAAATTGCTTTCAATTGGATGACAATGACCTTTTTGCTAGTTTTAACTGCACAGAACTTGTGACAGAAGTGCTTCTACAGCTGCACAAGTCCATTTAGAACTGCACATGTTGTGTACAACTGCACGTTAAAAAAAGCCCTGGTGCTGACCCAAGCACGATCAACGCTTAGATCAAGGACCGTATTTTATGCACACTTGGAAGACATAGAGTAGACAGGTGAGACCAATAGTAAGGCATGTGCACCAGATAGCACGCTGTAACCAGTTTGTTCAAAACACGGCATTTAACTATAAATGGCGTGAAAATCTGTCTGCTGCACGTTTTCTGAGGATGCCACCCGTTCTGCGTAGCAAGCGTAATTTTTCTTACCTAACCTACAGGATAGGTAAAAAAAACCGCTAAGTCGATTTGCACTATCTTGGCCAGAGGTAAAAAAATGTAATCAAATTTTCAGCCTTAAAGGCAATTCATATTTACCTACAATTGCCATAATTATTTCTCCAAACAGTTTCAAAAAGAACAAAGTTATATCACTTTTAGTGAACCCGTGCACTGTGTGTGGGCGATTCAAAATATAGCGTGACAAAAGGTAACGAATTTTTTCCAGATTTTCACCACATGGATTAGCAGGTGTGGAGAGCTAAGCTGGGGAAATATCACAATTGGCGGCCTTTTGGCCGCCAATTGTGATATTTCCCCAGCATAGCTCTAATTGCGACAAGAGAATTTATGTTTTCACTGGTGTTGATATATGCGATAACCTCTAACAAGTCGGTAAATATTATTATTACAAAAACCCGCAATAAATTTGGACACTGGTGGTGGACACATTGAACACAAGTTGTGAAGCTGTGAAGCAGTCAAGTTCATTTGATAACAATTAGTTGAGATGTGACTTAATAAAATCGTCTTTTGTCACTTTTGTTGCGCCATGCTTTGGATCATCAAAAACAATGGTTGAACTCAGTAAAAGTGATATAACTTTTGTTCCGTTGTAAAATCTTTGGTGAAATTTGGCTACTTTGCGTAGATATGAATTGCCTTTAGGGCGATCTCGAGTAACAGAGTCTACCCCTAAAAGTCTTCTCCGGAGACTTTATTTTTAAAGAGATTCTCCCCTGGCGGATCTGTTCCAGATTAAATTGGCCTCCGGGAGTCTATATTCTGAAGTAAAGTCTCCGGGGTGTGTGAATATTTCCTCAGTCGACGAAATTAAGTCTTCCCCGTTCAGCGTGAATTGCATAAAATTTGTAGACGAGCTGGTAAAACGTTTAGTGAAAGTAACCTAGCTAAATCAGTTAACAAGAAAATATATTCACTTTTTATATCTGAAAATTTCTTCAATACAGAGTTTCAGCCAGGGAAGACTCTGTTTTGGGGTGACTTTATATCGGGGTAGACTATAAATCGTCACACCAGAGATAGGCCTACTTGATTTAGAAATTCTTACTTTTGGCCAATATGTTGGCAAAAAACCTCAGGGGCCTTTTTGTCCACAATATGCATGTAGCCTATAATTGTAGTCTTGTACAGTGTATGCACTATGCACAGGATGAGAATTTTGAGGTGTCTGTATCTTTTTGTTTCAGATTGAAGATCTTTACACGTGGATCTAACTTTGTATTAAATTCTATTCGTAGAAGTACTGGCGTCACATAAATGTTCAACTAAGTCATGAATTTGGACGATATCTTTTAATTGGCCAAAGCCGGTATAGCGGTACCAAGTGACCTATATGACCTCAATTTGATGACGATGAGACTGACGTCATCAGCAGACGACACGCGGGCGACACCTGGCGATGTCAAAACAGAGCAAGAACTTCCGGTTGAGGCGGAAGAGGAATTGAGAAATTTTGATGGTAGGGAAAATGGCGTCGAAAGGACTAAGGATGAAGACGGGGTAAGTGCAGTCACCCCGATGATCAACGGATGCAGAGATCGCAAGGGTAAAGAGAAATCGGATTTAAAGATCGATTCAGCTGCAGAGCTTAACGGGGGGAAAGGAAATAATCATCCGAGTAAGTCCGAAGAATCACGGAATGAACCGAACAAGGAGACGGCGTTTGATTGGCTGGTTCTGCTCTGTGCCTTCGGCTCAAATGTCATCTTTGGAATGGATTTCAATTCTTACAGTGTCTTCTATCCATATCTCGTTGATTATTTCCAGACAACGACGGCTCAAGTTGGATGGTGTTTTTCCATTCAAGCATTCGTTGCATCCGTTTTAAGTAAGAATCAACAGCAGCGCTGTTTTTAAGGAATTTTTAGAACTGCACAACTTCTTTCTTTTTCCATGGTAAATTACTTCCAATCGGAGGACAATGACTTTCTTTGCTAGTTTTAACTGTACAGAAGTGCTTCTACAACTGCACAAATCCATTTAGAACTGCACATTTTGTGTACAACTGCACGTTAAAAAAGCCCTGATCAATAGGCCCATGTGTAAAACCAATTTGTGTAAAATCAATATGTGTAGAGGAGGGTGGGGCAAGTGCGGCCCCTTAAGGGTTTCGTCCAAATATCTCTGAGCAGAAGACAATATTGAAACATTCAACTACACCATGTCATAGACCAACCATCTGGCTATGCAGGGTGCACAAACTATTTCAGAAAAATTCATCTGATTTTTTGGTATTAAACATTTTATGCATGCTCTTGAAAAGCCACTCTTGCCCCACCGGTGGGGCAAGAGTGGCATGAACGGCCAGTCTTGCCCCATGCAGTATTAATCATTGTATTTACACTCCATATACTTTGGATTTCTTTTTTGAAGATAGCTTCCCTGTGACTAATTTGGCAATAATAATAATAATAATAAATAATAATAATAATGATAGTACTTACAATAGTGACGGTTATAATTGTAATAATTAATAATAATTAATAGTAAAGCACACATGATAATAATAATAATAACAATGATGATAAAAGTAATAATAAAAAATGAAAATACTAATAAGAGCACTTGATAGATTTGTTTTAACTTTCTTACCTAGCTTTACTGAACTCTTTGGTCCATTCTAAGTGTTTTTGTGGAATTTTCTCTAATATGTAGACTTTTACTGTTTATGGAGCAAGTGTAGCTGAGGCCACTCTTGCCTCATGCTGTCACGGCCACTCTTGCCCCGGTACCTTAGCAATTATTATTTTTTTTAAATTACTATTGACATCTTTCGAATTCATTCAATCTAATACGCGCAATCAATGCGCTATTGATTTCTTTGCAACATAAAATTATCGAAAAATTTAGCATCGAAAACTTTGATTTTATAAAAAATTATTCCTAACTATTCCGATTTATAATGATTTTAGAAAAATCGAAAAATTATTATTTACTCGTAGAGTTTGCAAGTAAATTTAACAAATCTTATGTCATTCAATGCGTCCGATAAAGTCTTTCAACGTGGCTTAATTTAATCGCTACGCATACGTATTGCTTTACGATATCCTTCCGTCTATTCTTGCCCCGCAGGCCGCTCTTGCCCCACTCTCCTCTAATCACCATGTGTAAAATCAATATGGGTAAAATCAATATGGGTAAAATCAATATGTGTAAAATAAATATGTGTAAAATCAATATGTGTAAAATCAATATGTGCAAAATCAATATGTGTAAAACCATTATGTGTAGTCTGGGTGTGACACTTCGAAATCGAGTTTCTAAAAAATGTCAAAATGATTGGAAAAATTCGAAACATATGGAGTTCTACTTGACGACCTAAAGTGGCGGACAAAGCAAACTAAATTCGTGGAAGGAATAGTCAAGTCAAGTTTTATTGATCTCATCGTCAACTTAAAACGTACAAGAAATTGTGATCACACAGTAAGTAAAATAACATACATGGCTTACACAGTGGTGCAGTGAGAAAATAAGCTAGGAAATTAAATTACATGTAAGTGAGCCAACAGATTTATCAAGCAAATAGCAAACATAGCAAAGGATTGGGGAACAACAAGCCCGCCAAAGGGACAAAGTCCCGCTAAGAGGGAGCCTATTTAGCTAGGTAGCATTAAAAGTTAAAGATGACTTAGGCTTACAGAACGAAAAGACCTGGGGGGTCACAAACTTAAGTGACAACAATAATTGTTATAGAAAGCACATAAGTAAAATTTATAACAAACTTATCTAACTTAACTAACAACTATGATACATGCCCAAGTGTGTGTGCTCTTAAAGTACGCTTAAAGCAAGAGATATTATTAGAGGTACGGATGTTGAGAGGCAGGTTGTTCCATAGCAGTGGACCCTGAAATTTAATAGATAGTTTACGGATATTAGTTCTTGTGAAGATTAATTTATAGTCAGGTTTGTTTCTTATGCCGGCTGTGAATTGGGTAGATTGAAAATAAGAAAGGAAAGCAGATGGTAGGAGTTTGTTGTGATATTTGTACATAAATTCACAAGTTTGAATGAAATTGATCTGTGTGATAGCCTACTTTATAGTTTCAGTGTTGAGAGTAAAGGTTGAGTATGGGAGTTAAAGGGAGATTTAGTTATAATTCGTATGGCCCTTTTTTTGTGCAAGTTGCAGTTTTCTTAAGTGAGTGGTATAGGTGGAAGTCCAGATAATGTTACAATAAGTAAGATAGGGATAAACAAGAGCATAGAATAAGTTGGTTAGAGTGTGGGAAGGTAGTAAGTAAGAGATTCGAAAAGAGAAATGGGAATGGAAGAGTAGTGAGCACCACCACTAATTGGAGTAAAGTTTCATGGCCCATGGTTACACCGTTTTAAAGATCTGAATCCCAACAGAGTGATGTAGGCCTATATGCACGCATACTTCTGTACAACGTACATGCTTGCATTGCATTCATACTTCTGTGCAATGTAGGACCTATATGCTTTCATACACACATGGTCGCTCATGCACATACAATACGATGTGCATGCATACTACATACATACATATATATATACATACATACATACATACATACATACATACATACATACATACATACATACATACATACATACATACATACATACATACATACGTAAATACATGATACATACATAAATACATACATACACATTGCACACACACATATATATATTTGTGTGCATGCATACATACATACTATATGCCTACATACATACATTCACACACACACATATATATATAAAATTATATTCAAACATACACATATGGATACATAGGCTACAGGCATACATCCATTTATTATCTTTAAATCTTTAAATCTTTCTTTGGTGAGGCATTGGTTGACATTTTGTGCATCTTTAACCGTCTTCAAAATTTTTTGGATCCACTTGCGATCATATTACATGTATATTAATAGAATGAATTTTTATAGGAACGTCGTTTCTAGCTAAGGACAGATCAGATAGATAGCACAGTTCGTGTGAAGTGACCGAACAGCAGCAGAAATTGAAATCTCTCCTTCAGAGCTTATCTCAACGTGAGAAAGTGTGTCTCATCTCTGTTATCATGGGCGACACCCCTTCCAACGAGAGAAAGAAAGACAGAGAGACAGACAGAGAGCGGGAGAGAGAGCACTTGGTTCACGTGGTCGAGAAATGAGGACGTCTAAGTTATCTGCAGCTGAAGATCTTTACATATGTTCCTCTCCAGTGGCAGATGATCATTTCCTGCTGTGTCATGCATCGTCTGTCTTTGCCTCTTTCGGGCAATAGGCCTACCGTTGATCAAGGAAACTGCGATACGCGAAAATTCCACCCTTCTCAATGCGAGTACCAAATTAGGGATCATACTGTAGACTGCAGTAGTGGCGTAGACAAAGGGGTTTCGGGGGTTAAAACCCCCATTGGCTTAGGAAAAAGTTTTTTTTAAGGTTATTTATCCACTAAAATAAGAAAAAAACACAACAATTGCTTGTAGTGACAATTGTTTTTTATACTTTATACCATTTGTTACTTTATTCCCTTTTTATTTAGTATAATACTATTGGGTTGGTGCAGTGCTTTTTTTAACGTGCAGTCGTGCACAAAATGCGCAGTTCTAAATGGATTTGTACAGTTGTAGAAGTACTTCTGTCACAAGTTCCGTGCAGTTAAAACTAGCAAAAAAGGTCATTGTCATCCGATTGGAAGTATAGTTTGCCATGGATGATGGGAAAGGAAAGAGGGAGTTGTGCAGTTCTAAAAATTCCTTAAAAGCAGCCCTGGGTTGGTGTCAGGAAGGGCATCCGGCCAGACCGGAAAAAAACAACCCCCTCGGAAATTCCTGGCTACGCCACTGGACTGCAGACAGATAGAGATCGACGCGCATATAGATAGACTCACGGTTATTCAGCCAGAGAAGACAGACACACGGCAAACCAAGACAGAGACAGGGCATGATACGGAAGAGGCGTATTGTCGTAAAATGATTTTTTTATCTCGTAGTCTACTCTCGAAAACTAGGAATAATTCTTAAACACCAACATCACACGCTCCTTATCATGCCAATACCAATGTCAGAATATTTTGCATGTAACTGCATATATGATTAAATATATAACAGATTTATTACATACTAGCTGTACCCGGCCACGCGTTGCTGTGGCTGAAAAGACTCTCCCTACCACCCTTACTCCCTACTTTCCTTCCCCTGCCTCCCTCCCTGCCTCTGTCCTCCCCTCCCGTCCCCTCCCCTCCCCTTCCCAACCTACCCTTCCCTGCCTCACCCTACCTCCCGTTTCCTCCATCCCTCTTCCTCGCTCTTTCCCTCACCTTTCTCCCAACCTCCCTCTTCCTTCCGCTCTCTCCCCTCCCTTCCACACTCACCCCTCTCTTCCTCTCCTTTGTCCCTCCGTCCCTCCCCGTCCGTTGTCCGTCCGTAAAACTTTCCGAGATCCTTGAATTTGTAAATACCGACAGTTACATACATGCGCTACAAACAGACGCGCACATTTGAATGCAACGTCGTGTGAAAATTTAAATCGATATCGTTGGAATGGAATGCAAAGTTGTGGTATAAAGATTGCCCTTTTTTCAAAAAAGCATATAAAAACCCTGGCGCTCGAATTCGAATGGAAATTTGTGCGGAAATTTGAAAGCAATCGGTGAGGAACTTACCGAGATCCTTGATTTTGTAGAAACCAACAGCTAGATAAATATATGCGCTACAAAAGGACGCACGTATATGTGCTATAAATAGACGGCCGCAATCGAAAGCATCGTCGGGTGAAAATTGAAATCAAAATCGCTCGAATACATCGCATAGTTGTGTTTTTTGGTCGTAAAGATTGCGCTTTTTACCCAAAATGCATTATAGAAACCCGCTCATGTTCGAATGGAACGTTTCGCGAAATTTTTCAAAACAATCGGTCAAGAACTTTTCGAGTTCCTTCATGACGAACGGTAGCGTTTTACATTTTTATTTATATAGATGTAGATAGACTACATAGGCCAATTTTGCGCAAACAGTCCAGTGTTCGTGCAATTGAAATAAGTTATTCTGGTCCGAAGCTTCCGCTGTCACCGATAGGCCTATGAATTGTATGGTGTTATGCACAAATGAACCAACCCTCCAATTTCACAATGTAATTTAATTGTCTATTAAATTCAGCTTCATTTTCTGCACTCTTTCATACCGGCACCACCCTTCTGGCCCATCAGAATGTCTATTACAATTGGTGAAGAAGAAGGCATACTCCCCTTTGTGGGGCTCGGTGGTGTAGTGGGTATGTTCGTTGCCTTACAGAAAGGAGGGTTGCAGGTTCGAATTCACCTCAAGTCGCCGCGTATGACCTTGAACAAGTCCTTCACTCGCAATTGCGCAGCGCTTCGGCGTGAAACCCCGATGCAGTGTCCGCACTGAAGTCGGGAGCGCCTCTGAGCAAAGAGCATGAAGGGGCGCTATAACAGGTACGCATACAAATACCCGTCCAACCATCGCCTAGTCATCTGTTCCATCAGCTCAGACGACATGATGCTATCATGTTAAATGGTTGGTGTGAGTCATAACCTGTCTTTATCTTCGATTGTAGCCATCTTCAGCAGCTATCCCACTGAGGTGTATGGATGCCGTCTGCCTGGAATCATCGGATCTGCCATATTCTGCGTAGGATTGGCCATCACGTCCTTCGCTCCCAGCTTATCCGTCATCTACTTCACCTATGGTGTCATATCAGGTATCGCTTCAGCATCCAAAATTCAACCTTGCTACTACTATGACTCTTACATCCATATCCAATGCTACGTGTATAGGCTACTTAATCGTCTGTCGCTCCTTCATCCGGAGCAGCCGAGAGAAGAAACCCGCGTCAAGGAATGGACGAGCAGACACTTAAGTCTAAATCCCTCAGATAAAGATTGATCAGAGTTCAAAGAGTTATTGCGCAAAAGCATTACTTGTAGGTTCTCGTACACAGTGCGTATGTGCACTGGCAGTCAGTGCAATTTATTATTTATTCTTATGTTATTTGCTGTCAGTTATATGTTATTGTTGTTGTTGTTGTTGTTATTATTATTATTATTATTATTATTATTATTATTATTATTATTATTATTATTATTATTATTATTATTATTATTATTATTATTGTTGTTGTTGTTGTTGTTGTTGTTGTTGTTACTGTTGTTGTTGTTGTTGCTGCTGCTGCTGCTGCTGTTTGTTGTTGTTGTAATGTTTTCCACCCGATTTAGAAAGGACCACTCAGGCTCAATAGCAAACTGAGGTTTTCGTCCGCAACAGTGATCTAATACATGTATATGCCATGGCGTTAAAACATTACGTACACATGCAAGAACTACTACTACTACTACTACTACTACTACTACTACTACTACTACTACTACTACTACTACTACTACTACTACTACTACTACTACTACTACTACTACTACTACTACTACTACTACTACTACTACTACTACTTCTACTACTACTACTACTACTACTACTACTACTACTACTACTACTACTACTACTACTACTACTACTACTACTACTACTACTACTACTACTACTACTACTACTACTACTACTACTACCACAACTACCACCACTACTACTACTACTACTACTACTACTACTACAACTACCACCACTACTACTACTACTACTACTACTACTACTACTACTACTACTACTACTACTACTACTACTACTACTACTACTACTACTACCACCACCACTACTACTACTGCTACTACTACTACTACTGCTACTGCTATTACTATTACTACTACCACTAGCTATTATTGTAAATGATTGTCTAGGTTGCGGTGCGTCTCTATGCGGTTTGTCGTCAAGCATCATCGTCCAACAGCGTTTCCATCGCAACCGGGCTCTCGTCTCCGGGATATCAGTTCTCGGCTTCAGCTTCGGTGGCATCATGGGTCCTGCGGTAGCCAACCTCCTTCTGCAGAACTTCAATTGGCGAGGGGCTTACCTCATCATGAGCGCCATCTACGCTCATCGCATTGCCTTCGCCATACTCTTCATTACTCCGCCTCAGTACCTCACCAAAAAGAAACGAAGAACGGATTCGAACCAGCAACATCACAACTACTGTCGATCTATCGGAAGGTACATTCGAGAAGCATTTGACTTCAGCATCCTTAGAAAGCAGAAGGTTTACGCTTTGTACATCGGAGTCATCTGCATCCACATGATTCTGATGACCGGGTATCTGCAACATTCCGTCAACCGTGCCATTCATACTGGAGTCCCCAGAGAGCTGGCCTTCTGGGCGGCCACCCTTGTCGGTATATCCAATACCGTAACCAGAGTCATCATTTCTTTCGTCGGAAATCTGGCGTGTGTCAATCGGTGCCTGCTGTTTGCATTCGGACTCTTCATCTCCGTTCTTTCTGTTCTTGTTATGCTTCTGTGGCCAGGGTTTGTGGGAACGATGACGTCATCCGTCTTGTTTGGAGCCATGGCAGGTCATTATTAGAAGTTCACTGTCTCAGACAATCAACTTTTTGATCACTCAATCAGCAAGATCAAATTTCATCCACGTTATCATCATCGTCATCATCATAATCATCACCATCATCACCATCATCACCATTATCATCATCATTTTCATTAAACCATGATTATCACCTGCTAATTCATTCAAATATATGCAGAAACCTGATGCTGTTAAATTTAATCAACATCCTTCGCACTACCCCGTCTTCAACATCATTGCCTTCTATAGAGCTGTGAGAAGTGCTATGAGATGATTTTCGCGTAGTTCACTTCATATCTCGCATTGATAGTCCTTTTCTCAGTTCATTCAGATAAGTTTTCCTTCTTTCTGTTCTCTCTCTATTTTCAACAGCAGAAACACTGTAGTATATTTAATAGATGAAGCTTGCTATAGAAGCAAAACATACGTCGCCATGCAGCTGCTTACTTTTAATTAAGGGCGTTATGGTGTTGTTCATGGATCAGAGTGGAACTATTTTCAGGTTGTACGGGTACAATTGGTACGGTTGTAACTGTTGACTTGGTGGGAGTTGAACTTCTCACGAGATGTCTCGCCATTATGTCGTTCATTATAGGTTTCTTTCGATTGATTGCCTCTCCATTAATAGGTAAGAATACGTGCAGTTTACTTGAGTGGTTAAACTTTATTGATTGAATGGCTGATTGATTGATTGATTGATTTATTTATTCATTAAACTATAATAACTTATCGACTGACCGATTGGTTGGCTGAATGTCTGACTAAACGATTGAACTTGTCTTTCTTGGTTGACATCAATTTCTACTCTCATCTATTAGATCTAGATAGCCTAAGTCGTACAATTATTACTCCATTGCAATTGTCAACCACAATCGAGGATGATGTATCGATCTAGTGTGCTTAGCTTTATGAAATTTCATTTCGCGATTGCGATTGCAATTCATGGATACTATCGTGAGATGTGCTTTTAATGACATGACCCATATTCGTGTCTTCCTATAGGTTGGATCTTCGACGTGACCCAGAACTACAACGTGGCATTTGCTGTAATCGGCTGTTTTGGTTTCGTCGCTTCTATGCTGATGTTAGTCGTCTACGCTCTTCAGAAAAGACAGCTGAAAAGAAGCAACACCAAGCCAGCGGAACAACAACTTGAACTTCCGTTAGCCGTGGTGGTTACCAGCACACATGATTTGTCACACTGATAAGCACTATCAGTCATGCGCGACCGTCATCTACAAGTCAATGAAGTGACAACCTTTCGTTTCAATCTACCCTTATCTATCCTATACTCCGCCTTCCTTTCAATCTTTGACATCTTAAGCGAAACCATTTTTGGCTGCATCTTTGTCTCTTAACTCTATTCTCTTTGCCATGGCCTCTTTCGACATTCCCTCTGATGCGAGGCCGCGCTCGTGAATAAGCTGGTGCCCTGCGATAACCGTTATAGAGGCGCTTCAGAAATGCTGAGTTTACGATTACCTATAATGACGATTTCAGTCTTTCATTCCTTAGAGAACGACAACTGTAAAACTAAGCCACAAATCAATTCAGCTAATCGTTATTTATTTTTCATTATTACATGTATACCCGTACATTATGTGGATTATATACATTTATACATAGACTATATAATATATGACGCAATGACGCATGCGTGTAGGCCTACCATATAATAGCCTATACATCAGTGCTCATAAAAGTTATATTTATAGAGTGTTCAGAGAGTCTTAAAATCATTTCATTCGTTGTTTCGCCAGCATCCATTTCAATGCAACTTGATTAGTTAAAAACTAAATGTCTTAGATTGTGAAATGTTGTATTAAAGTTATGAATTTAATTGTGATTTTTTTTCGAAAAATAAAATTATAGTATCTCATAATTATGTGAACTATCGTACATAGTTTGCTGAGAACCAGTGCTAATCACAAAATTATTACTTGCTTTCAATCAAAGGTCAGTTCAATGTGTCCCATACGTGACTGTAGTGTAAAGGCATGGGCCACAAAAAAATCTACCGGTTTTTGCCAATATTTTGGCCAGAAATAATAATTTCTAAATCATATTATTACGGGCTTAAAGGCAATCACATTTACGTAGGGCCTACAATGGCCACATTTACCAAGATATTTCTAACAGAACAAAAGTTATATCAGTTTTAGTGTGTCCACCCACTGTTTTTGACGATTCAAAAACAAATCGAAAAAATAACAAAAATCCAATTTTAATAAGCTTATGTCTCATTTCAAATAATTATTGTTATCAAATAGCCCTCATGTGGCCATATAATCGTTATTATTACTACTTAAAAACGAAACACGGCACCAGCGTAGCTGCACGTCACTGTGAAATCACTTAGCATAACTAAATGCCCAAAGTTTCAATGACAGACGAAATGTAGGCTATATTCAGTCACTTCATGAGCAAGGACCTGGAGCTAATGCAATAATCACCGTTTTGTTTCATAAACAGTGAGAGCGCACAATTTATGCTATATTGGGAGTTAATTAAGAAGTATGCCGTTGATGAAAAGAGATCGGCTCAATGGCAATTGTTCTGGTTTCATTGAGGAAAACCAATTGCCCCAAATCTCCGGATTTGAACCCGATGGATTATCAAGTGTGGATAACTATGCTGGAGAAATACCACATTCTGCAACAAAATCGCGATAAGAGAATTGATGGTCGCATTATTATTATTATTATTATTATTAAATAAATTTGTAACGCGCGCAATGTCACACCGAAATGTGAATCTGAGGCGCGGATAGTCAGCCGCCAGATGAAGATGCAATTAAAGATCCAAATGCTTGAAAGCCAAGGAGAAGTAGTAAGTTTTTAGCCGCTTTTTGAAGGAAGGAAGTGAAATTGAGCTTCGAAGAGAGAGCGGAAGCCGATTCCATTCCCTGGGTGCAGAGGCATGGAATGCACGCAAGCCCATAACTGTTTTGCATCGAGGTTCAGATAAAAGACTTGTGCCCGATGAACGCAAGCAACGAGGAGGAATGTAAGGAGTTAGTAGTGACTGAAGGTAGGAAGGTGCGTTGGTACTGAGAGATTTGAAGGTCAGCATTGGAGTTCATACGATAAAATTTAGGCTTACCGCTGGAACACATCAAAAAGGCCATCAAGAACTTTACATAGATACTCAGAGCAAGAGTGCATCATGGTCACTGGTGGTGGACACATTGAACACAAGTTGTGAAGCACTATCGAGTTCATTTGATAAAAATTAGGGGCCTATTTGAGATGTGACTTCATAAAATGGGTTATGTTACTTTTTTGAATAGTCAAAAAAACAGTTGGTGAACTCACTAAAAGTAATATAACGCTTGTTCTGTTCAAAATGTCCTCGTGAAATTTGGCTTTTATACGTAAATATGAGTTGCCTTTAAACTTGTAAAATGTGATCTAGAAATTCTTACTTTTGGCAAAGATATTGGCAAAAACCTTGTGGGGTCTTTTATGGCCCACTTTGTATATCATCAAAATGCAGTCAAATATGAATGCATAGGCTAATTGATATGAACCATAATGAATGAATGAATGAGTAGATAAATAAATAAATGAATGAATGAATGAATGAATGCATGATTGAATGAATGACTGAATGACTGAATGACTGAATGAATGAATGAATGTAATAAAACTCAAACTCGAACATGCATCATATCATCGACACAGTTCAATGTCAACTTCATAGAAAGTTCAGACGTCAGAACATCTAAAGTATAGACCTATCTGATCGAACCAGCATCTGCGATATTTGTAACCAAACTATCCGAATTTTCATTTACCTATAATATAACCATTCCGTTTATATGCGTTCAGAACATTACAGTCTACCACCTTTTGCGGTCAAGCGCGACCGTACATGCCCCCCCTTGTCGGTTTCCATCTTGAACTCTGCGTTGTAAATCTGCCTTGGCTATTCTTCAATAAAAATTCTCACAAGTTCGTCTGTGTATTAAACCACTCGTCTTCAAAGTAGCAGCACCCAAAATTAATGATAATTATTAGTTCGTAATTTCATAAACTCATAGTTTCGACAGGTTCCTTTTTTGTTTCACAGTACAGGTTCAGCACTTGGGTTGCGACGTTCGATTCACTTCAGCGACTTCACTGAATTATAAGACAAGCCTGCTAAGCTACTATAAGCAGCATCACAAATGGTGCAGTCTTTCGAAGTTCATAACATCCCGCAACAGCTCTCTCAATGATGTCGATTACTCTCTGATTTCTTTCTATCTAAGTCTCCCTCGATCAAAAATAGGCTATAATTATATATGCCTACAACTAAAACCGTAAGTCCGTAACGAATCGTCCGTTACTCACGCTGTCCATAGTTCAGCCAAATATTTCAATTTTAAAAGAGCGACAAACGTTGTGTCACGACGGCGATCAGACGACAGTTCGTCTTTGTGTGATAATCCGTTGAGATTAAAGCCAACCAATCGTGTTCTTCCACTTCATCGTCATTAGTCTTGAGCAACGAAATCACCTAGAGCATAATCTAAACTTGTTATTGCTTAAGATGCCGGTGTCACGAAATAGAGTATCCCCCGTATTAATTCTATCCCCCAAAATAAAAAAATCGAAAAAACCGCTTCCGCGTGTAGTTTTTTTTTGCAAATTAATTTTCATCTTCTTTGTTTTGAACAATGACACTAACAGGTATGTTTATTCTGATTAGATAATTTGTTTTGCCCTGTTTTTAGAGCACTTTAAACATTTAAAACACTTAAGAACACTCAGAGTCACTAAATAAATTCGAGTTGCCTTTATCTGAGCATTGTCTAGGACACTTAAAACAATTAGAGTCACTTTCAATTTTGATTACAGCATAAATATTTTTATTATGCGCATTTTTCAAAAAAGTGGATAGAATAGTTTATCCCCCCGGATAGTATAGACCGGTTAATTCCATCCGGGGGATAGATTAATTTATCCTCCCGGATAGCTTTCAGGGGGGATACTCCGTTTCATGACACCGGCTTACATGCCGCAGCATTAGGCCTACATGTATAACTTAAATTACAGTAACCTAACTAGCATAATTTAACCTCCAATGCGCCATTAAACACAACTACCCTAGTTGCCTATGGATGCCTACGTATAAGAAAATAATATTTGTGTGACAAAGGCGCATCATTGGTGTTAGATAGCGTTTCCTGCAGCACGAAAATCAAATGAGCAACTCCAACATTCAGGTTGAATGCATTTGAAAACTAAACACACAACTCCTTCAGATAAAGACGAGCTCGTGATCCTTATGTCATAGTAGACGTGCACTGCAACTTAGGCCTACATGTAGGTTTATAGTGTAGAGTAGTGCATATATTGTGGAGCGTGGTGGTGTAGTGGTGGCGTCGGTGCTGGAGCCAGGTTCCAGGTTCGAATACACCTCAAGCCGCCGCGTAGAGACCTTGAGCAAGTCCTTCACTCGCAATTGCTTCGGCGTGAAACTCCGATGCAGTGTCCGCGCTGTAGTCGGGAGCGCCTATGAGAGGAGAGCTTGAAGGTGGCGCTATAGAAACGCCTATAGTGAATGCAGTTATTCTAGCCATCCAATGAAACAGTATTCGGCCAAAGTTTACATTTCAGATGAAGCCTAAATATTTTCCTTCGCATTCGGCAGATGGCCTAATCTGTTCTGACGATCATTGCCTGGAATGTTATTGTTATTATTAATGCCTGGCGCTAGACAAATTCTGAGTAACTGATGGTCAAAACAATGACAGTTCTCGCCAAATCAATTGCCAGATGAATAAAAATATTCAAGATAATGATAACAGAGTATAGCCTACTGTAATCATCATCATCATCATCATCATCATCATCATCATCATCATCATCATCATCATCATCATCATCATCATCATCATCATCATCATCATCATCATCATCATCATCATCAACATCATCATCATCATCATCATCATCATCATCATCATCATCATCATCATCATCATCTTCTTCTTCTTCTTCTTCTTCATCATCATCATCATCTCGTCGTCTTTGTAATTATTATCATATCCTAATGCCGTATACAGTGGGGTGATAAGATGATGGCTGGCGGTATGCGTTGTTGAAACTTTGGATAAAAGTATGAGGCTTCATTGCTACTGAAAACCCTGTCCTAAGAGATTGCTATCATCATTTTGTCAAACGTGGTGATAAAAAAATCATCTAGCTGATTGACGATATAATTATTATACGTGTGCTGAATTGGACGTTGTTCATCCAGTTTTTGCGAATTTATTGAGCTATATGATCAGATGTCATGAGCGGTTTCCTCTCTCTCTCTCTCTCTCTCTCTCTCTCTCTCTCTCTCTCTCTCTCTCTCTCTCTCTCTCTCTCTCTCTCTCTCTCTCTCTCTCCCCCTCCCTCCCTCCCTCTCTCTCTCTCTCTCTCTCTCTCTCTCTCTCTCTCTCTCTCTCTCTCTCTCTCTCTCTCTCTCTCTCTCTCTCTTTCTCTCTCTGCCGTTTTATTTTACTGCTCAAACAAATTCACAATTCAATTATCATTCTTTATGCATTGAACAGACTTGGATGAGCCGCTGCTGCTTATACATCCAGATGCCCTTACGGCTGAAACGTTATCATAAGAGGTGACACCGTGCTCTTTAGAGTTGTTCAAGGATCATGTCCTCCTGCAGCGAGATCCATTATATAACTCTCGGCAAAAGGCCATTCAACTTCACCATCCCAATAAAGTATCGATGAACTTTATCCCTAGAATACTATTTGAAAACATGCAGGCATACTAACAAACTCAACCACAAGTACACCTACAGCGTTTCCCTGTTTAAAAAAAATAAGAATATTATGCAAAGACCTACATAGGGCCTATACACCGTGATTCAAAAAAGTAAGCCAAATTGTTTTCCACATATCTCTAATGCCTGATGACATATCACGCTAAAATTTTCCAAATAGGCCTATTTAGAGAATTGAACCAAAAATAGGCCTATTATTCCAAAATTTCATGAGATAAAGTTGAAAGAATAAAAAGTTATGAATCTTTAAACTTCATATGCCGAAATTTCAGTTTACAAGCAATTTTCTTTTAGATTCAATAGAATGTAAGTCAAACTTTTCATAACTTTTTATTTAACAGGCTACGTTAAACTCCCCACTTGTGGCAACCGTTGGGAGATCATTCTCCTAATTGCAGTCCTCTATCATTGTAGACAAAGACGCAACTGTTTAAAAATCGGGTTTATTGAACATGAAGTTATTGAATCCTCTAATTCGAAATTCAACAGATCTGTAGCAGTGCATTGCGTATACATTGCTACAGTATCAATTAATTCCTGACACTAAGGGTGACTGTTGGAGACTTTCAGACTAGACAGCCGAGTCAAAGGACGGTAAGTCATGTCGCTCGTAATTAAGTATACTGTATATGCGACAGAAAAACAGCGTAAATATGATGCCACTGTTGTTAAAGTGTCCCGTTGGCAAATAAGACTGATCAAAATAATATCAGATAGCATAATTATTTGTTTTAGCATCGCAATTGATATTGGGCCCATATACAGACTGATTGTTTGAACATCGAGAAGCGTGCTTTGCATCATCCATGGTGCATAAAATAATGCCTGAAGACCTGCGCGCCACAGTATGCCTAGCAGACGACATCGTATCGCTTTGAAAACTAGTAGGACCATATAGCCACCATAGCAGCCCCCGTCATTGAAGTCAGCCGAAACTCTTTCGTGCCAATAAGCGATTAAAACTAAGACGGGTGATAAAACCTTTCGTGTTCCTGATCTTCCAGCACCAATTCATGAAGTCCAAAGCCTTCCTGCATGCGTAAAAATTAGTTTAAAATGCACTTCTTAAGTAACTTATAATTTGCGCTGACTGTAGAGTGTAGATAGTTTTTGGCGCCCATTCGTTCGGTTGATGTTATCAAAACTTAGTGTTAAAGGAAAAGGTAGGTCCTTGGGTTACTGATAGACCTGGGAGTCGACCCCAATAAGTCGACCCCAGTCGACTTGGTCATCCCAAGTCGGGTCGGGTCGTTTCTGCTCACCGCAACTGACCCCAAGCCGAATTTTGTAGAGAGAAGTCACTTGAAGTTGTTTTTACCACAAGTCGACTTAAACCGACTTGAGACACAAACATAGTTAAATTTGTCACTTCAAACCATTGAGATGTATTACATGATTGTATAACATTAACACTAGAGAGAGTATGCCGTATCTGCCCTGCAGTCAGATGTGAAGTCATAAATTAACGTCGATCAATTCAAAACGACCAATCATATGCGATTTCTCGTACCGACCAATCACAGTCTTACAATTTCGATCTAGAAAAACAACTAAAATAATATCAACATTTGTATAATTCGGACATGTCGATGTTAACTTGTGAATATTGCAAGAAAACTGCAATATTCACAAGAAAACATCGACATGTTCGAATCATTATAAAAAATTTGATATTATTTTAGTTATTTTCCTGATCGATGTTGTAAGACTGTGATTGGTCGGTATGAGAAATCGCCTATGATTGGCCGGCACAAATTTAGACAGATATGATGTGATTGGTCGGCACGAATTTAGACGTCGACTTCAATATAGAGACTTGATACTCTCTCTAGTGATATATTCATTATATAATACACCTCTATGCTTCAAACCAATGATCGTGACAACATTTAAGCAGCTTTTGTAGTGTAATAATATATAATTTGTTATTCTATGCTAAAATGTCACGCTTATGCATGCGCTTAATTAAAATGGTGAAACAAAATGTTACTAAAATATAAGCACGTGTGCTTATCAGGACATGAACATGAGCAAATCAGTGAACTTCTAGTGGTCAGTGAATAAATTATTCGGCGCAAAGAAAGCTGGATCTACAAGGCCTATAAGAAATCGATAGTTTGGCGCTACTTTGGTACGCTGCATCTGCAGTTGTCTGCAGACGAAAAAACTTATATTGTATGCGGGATTGCGGGTCAATTGGACAATGAAAGACCAGACTTTACTGTCAGTGAGTACTGAGTAGGCCTAAGCTACTACAGTAGTACCGGTAGCCTACTGTCGGATGATGTGCTTGAGATGCTATTTGCTAAGTTGCGGAATGATGCTAGTGGCCGAAAAAGTATGAAAACAGAATTTACAAATTAGGTCTATCATTACACGCCATTCAGTGCAACCAGTCCACGGTCCCCATTTTATCTTAGACATTGCGCGTGTTACAAATTCATTTTATATTAGGCTAATATTAATATTAAAAATAATATTAATAATGAGTGTAATCTGAATAATCGCAGACAATGGACAAGCTAAAATCCATAGGCCTAATAATTTGCCGTCGCATTGTTTAGGCTACTAGATGGCCCAAAGCAACACAAACCTATTAAAACTGAAACACGATTAAACAGCCTGAAATGGGCGTAATAAAACTTAACAAATTCATGCTTCAATTAATTAAGTTTTGAGGCCTCATTACTCATTGGTAGGTCTATATGTAATTAATGCTTGCGAGGAAAAATTGGCTTGACCTTGCATTTGTAGCCGTATGTAGACCTGGGCTAATGGCTATTACCATGTCAGAAGTCGACTTCAAGTCAGAAGTCGGTTGTTTTTCTGCCAAGTCGGGTCAAGTCGTTTTGACGCCGAGAAGTCGACTTCAAGTCGACCTCAAGTCACTTTAGGGTCAAGTGGGGTCAGATTAGCTGACCAAAGTCACTCCCAGGTCTGGTTACTGAGGGTTTGCTGAAAAGGTGTTGTATTCGTGGCATAATAATAATTAATAACGACAATTTATATGGCTCCGAAACACGGCCATACCGCTACAAGGGCGCATCACAAACTGCGCGATAAGCCTTAGCCATGGGCGTAACTTTGTTTCAAATAGTGGTGGTGACCATGATTCCTCCGCAGCTCTGCTCACTAGGTAGAGAGGGCAAAACGCCCCTCCCTGCTCCATCCCCCTTGTGCTATGTAGTGAGCAGTTTGACTGTTCCGGGTCTTTTAGTTGTTCCATAATCGTCACAGTGGCGGCGCCAGGATTTTCGTTTTGGGGGGCTGGATTTTCGGGGGAAAATTTTCCGCCCGCCGCCAAAATTTCTGACGACCTTTTTTTTAGTCATCGACCAAAATCTTCAGCCTTGCGCTTCATTTTGGGGGGGGGCTAAAGGGGGTAAATCGTCCAAATATTTAATTTTTACATGGCGAAAAAAATAGATGGCCTTTTTTAGGGGGGGGCTTAGCCCCACAGCCCCCCTAGCGCCGCTACTGAATCGTCAGCAATTTGTGTTTTGATGGTTTGTATATTTTTTTGTTTTTAATAGAAATTAATTGTTTGTGTTTCTTTGAAAGAGTTTGCTGCTACTTCTGTATCGATCATTAACGATGCCAAAATGCCAAGCATAGCCATTAATGCAAATTGTAAGTGCAAAGTACGCTATACCACAGAGCATAGGCCTATCGAATCACAATGCACAATGAATTTGACTTTGCCTATATCATTAAAAATGTGTATAGGCAGTGGCGTAGGCAGGGGGGTTTCGGGGGTTAAAACCCCCCATTGGCTCCGGGAAAAAGTTTTTTTAAGGTTATTTTTTATCTAAGTAAGAAAAATAGCAAAAAAACAGGGTTTCCGGCCATAAAACCCCCCATCAAAAATTCCTGGCTACGCCACTGTATATATAGGCAATCTCACAGGTGGCACCAAGCGGGCAAAACGCACCTATGGTTCGCCTTGTCTTTGGGCGAAACGCCCTCTGTATTTGAATGCATTGCAGATCCATTCTTAGTGAGCAATTTTTCTTGTGCTTCAAAGAATATAGGTGCAGTCCAAAATACCCTCAGAATCAAATAGAGCACTGCTGCATTACCGGTACCTCTTTAAAGTTATTCTAGGCTTTATAGAGGTCAACAAGTTTTCAGAAAATACCAATGGGCAACAACGGGCATTTTGCCCGTGTGAGGGTGAAACGTCCCTTTGAGGCACCTTGTATTTAATTAATTTTGCATTGTCATCCTTTTTGAAATTTTATCGAACACAATAGTACACGAACTTTATTTGGGACATTCAGCACTGTAGATCTGACAGTAATTTCAAGCTTTAAATGTTATTAATCATGTTGTAAATTAAGAAAAGCCGTTAAAATGGGCGTTTTGTCCCCCTCCCCTACCCTCCCCTTCTCTTTTCTCTCGCCTTCCTCTATCCCTTCCCCAAATACGAATTTAGTATACTTTGTCTGGCACTTTAAAAATGTAGGTCACCGCAAATTAGAGCAACGCGCGCAGTGGCGGCGCCAGGATTTCAGTTTCGGGGGGGCTGAAGCCTCGACCGAAATCTCATGAAAATTTTCCGTTTTCGCCGCCAAAATTTCTGACGACCTTTTTTTTTTAGTCATCAGCTCAAAAATCGTGGATGTTTCACTCTAAAAAATTTAGAATGGCCCTTTTTTTAGGGGGGGCTGAGCCTCCTGTAGAGGGGGCTTAGCCCCCCAGGCCCCCCTAGCGCCGCCACTGAACGCGCGATGTCATGTTCGTATTTTCAAATGAATTTGATAATTTTACCTTTTCATAAACTCAATTTCACAGTGTCAGGTCCAGATTGTATGCAACAAAATGGATAGCTTAATTCCCCTAATTATTATGAAACCAAGCACATGAAAGCAAGGACTGTAAGGTAGTGTGGACAATGGACACAATGCGGAAGCCTCCATCAGCTTTGCCGACATTGCGATGCCGATATTAAATATCCAGGAATACATGTGTAGACTGTACAGTGTATACACTTGACAGCCAAATGCTTTCAAAAATATTTCTGTGCAGGACCAAAAAGTGGTGGTGACTGTCACCACCCCTTTTAAAAGTGGTGGTGACTGGACACCACCGTCACAATAGAAAGTTACGCCTATGGCCTTAGCAAACAGATAAGATTTAAGCTTTGATTTGCAAGAGTCCGCCGAGGTGGCCAATCTAATGTCCGGTGGAAGACTGTTCCAGCATCTGAGACCAGCAACAGAGAATACGCGGTCGCTGAAACGTGTCCTCGTCCTCAATCCGTACGCGAAAGTCGGGCTTCCCAAGCGACCTAAGTCGCAGTCCGGAAGCAAGAGGGATGGATATCAGAACAGCAGTCTCGGAGCGAAGTCATTTAAGAGGCTGATCGACAACGCAAATAGGTAGACAGACTTTGGAGGAGTATGTTATGGTCAACGCAGTCAAAAGTCGAGCTGACATGAGTGACATCAAATAAAACCCGAGAAGAGAAACACCCTTTGTCAAAATCACCATGGAGATTGAATAAGATACGAAGCAAAAGTTTCACTATAGAATGATTCTTACAGAACCCAGAATGATGGAAGAGAGAAACCATTTCCACAAAGTGAGCAATTAACTGATTAGCTCTTGTACGTTCAAGAATTTTTAAATGTTGCATTGATAAACGGACGATTAAAGTTCCTGGATCTTCTACATTATACATTCTACATTGGCCATCTTTCTTCAGCACCGGATGCAGAATCGATTGTTTCTGCACTTCACAAATAATTGATCAGATGTACATCAGATGGCAAGAAATGAGATGAAGGCATGATCGACATCAATGAGTTCCTACACCTGAAACGAAAGCGCTGCTGGATCCAGTTCGCACGTTTTCGGTGCAGACGTTATGACAAGTGCACGAAGCTCGTCGTGTTGTAATCTCACGGAGCTTGGAAGGTCGGCGGTCAATAGGTGGATGATCAAGCGGCGGTACGGTGGAAGTCACATCCCGAATGGATGCGATCTTGGCAGTAGTCTCTCTGAAAAGGCGTCAGTCATGAAAGATGGTGTGTGAGCAGAGATGATCAGCGACCGAAGATGTTATCAAATGTGCTCAATGACCAGATAATTATTATATCCTATGGTCTCGTCCGATCTGCGCCTGATGACCGTGAATCTCTAACAACAACTGAAGCGTTTATCACTGTACAGCACGAAAGTACCAAAATCACAGAAGAGTTGCTGCTGCTGCTGCTGCTGCTGCATGTGATACGATTTACCAAGAAACCATAACACTCCAAAAGGTAGCAAATAGTACTTTCCTTTATAGACCTCTCTAGTGTAGGCCTATAGTATGCATGTAACAATGAGGATTGAGTCTGTAACGGATTAAATTTTCGATATAGAACTCCATATATGCTGTGGGAAGGGTCATATATACATATATATATTTATATATATACTTCAACAACCTCTAAGACATGGGCGCCCACACAAAGGGACAAGAGGGGCATTTGTCTCCCCTGGAAAATGATTTTCCTATGTTTAAACTGCCACTTTTTATGTTTATAACAATTTTCATCGCACTAAAGCGTCAATGTTACCAACGATATACAATGTGAAACTGGGAAATTTACATTTATAGAAATCGCTGTGAAAAACTATGTTCTTAATAATTATCCATTTTTTGCATTTTTAAGCTCATGTTAACAAATTTAACCGTGACTATCGTGTTTTTGCCCCTCTTGCAAAAATTTATGCGGGCGCCCATGCTCTCAGGCTCCTGAGATTCTGCACGAAATAAGAAGGGGGACGGAAAGAGAACCACACGTCTAGTGTCGCGGTCCCTACATGCGCGAGGACAATGACACACAGAGAGAGGCAAAAACAGACAGAGACAGACAGAGACAAACAGAGACAGACAGAGAGGCAGAGAGAGAGAGAGCAGCTGAGACCGATGGAGACACATTGATGAGACAGAGAGAGAGTGAGCGAGAGCAAGACAAAGAGATTATTGTTGTGTATCGTTTGGATGAAGAAGAACAGTTGCCATGGTGTTGGCTTATACTTTGTCAACGCCAAACGGACATTTGTCTTCCTGAATTTTTGTCTTCCTGCCCTCCTGCCCTCCCGCATACATAGCTGCTCAAGGACAATTGGATCGGGGCAAGAAGCAAGGCAAACACGCAGAAAAAGGCATTATAATCGTGTATATAATACATGTATATACATAATCATATGTATATATAAAATCATATATATATACAATACATGTATATACATCATGATCACAAAGACGGAGAAACCAAGATGGAGAGAAGGAAATAGAGAGACAGATCATGAAAGACGGACAGATGAAAAGGCAGAGGGACAAACGCTGGCACGCAGAAAGGCAACGATGAGGGCTGCAGGAGGGGTGGGCCTTTCAGACTGGTTATCTTGGAGGAGCGATATCTAAGGTTCCCGAATGAATGAATGAATGAATGAATGAATGAATGATTGAATGAATGAAAGAAAAGAAGAATGCGCATAGAGACATAGGATGAAGCAGATGCAAAAACAGAGAAATAGAGCCGCAGAAAGCCACAAATGCTAAGTACGCTGCTTACGATTCCTGACAAAGCAGCTGAAGTAGTAGAAGGGCAGACAAGCAAACATAAATACAGACAGGAATAAAGACTGAAATACAGACAGAAATACGGACAAAAATACAGACAGAAATACAGACAGAAATGCAGACAGAAATGCAGACAGAAATGCAGACAGAGCAAGCGTCGACGAAGAAACAAAATTCTCCGTCAATCGCCGAAGATTAATGTATGCGCAGA
Organism: Lumbricus terrestris; assembly: GCA_949752735.1. Lineage (NCBI taxonomy): Eukaryota > Metazoa > Annelida > Clitellata > Crassiclitellata > Lumbricidae > Lumbricus > Lumbricus terrestris. Next base: position 23,273,128 of record OX457041.1, on the reverse strand, counting down.
AAAACTAATTCCCTCCAATGACCTCCCAGCAGCTCTTCCCTGCAGCTCTTCCCTACTGCAGCCCTTCCCCAATGCAGCTCTTCCCTACTCTGCCCTTCCCCACTGCAGCCTCCTCCTCCGCCTTCTGCTTTTCCTGCGTCTAATCCTTCTGCGCCTCCTACTCATATATTACTATCCTCATAAATCCGACTTTATCTTAACATTTTAGTAAACATCTTTGAAAAATTGTCTGTTCTGCGTAAATACGGAATAAAGGAGCGGGGAAATAGAGGAAAGATGGAGAGAGAGAGAGAGAGAGAGAGAGAGAGAGAGAGAGAGAGAGAGAGAGAGAGAGAGAGAGAGAGAGAGAGAGAGAGACAGAGACAGAGACAGAGACAGAGACAGAGACAGAGACAGAGACAGAGACAGAGACAGAGACAGAGACAGAGACAGAGACAGAGACAGAGACAGAGACAGAGACAGAGACAGAGACAGAGACAGAGATAGAGTGCGGAAAAGCAAGTAGGATTAGAGGAATAAACGAGATAGGTAGAGCTCGATGCTGCAGGAGGAAAGAGTAAAGAAGGAAAGAAGGAAGAGATGAGAGAAGGAAGAGCGGAACGCTACGAGGGATGGAATGATGCATGTATATTCGGGTGCATGGATAGAGAGTTGAAGGAATAGATGGATGACGACTCGGTTGGTCGATGGACAAATTGAGTAGGTGAGATTGTAGGTCGGAGAGAAGACTAGCAGCTGGGTGGGGTTAGTAATCGATTGGTTGATAGAGAGAGAGAGAGAGTGAGAGAGAGAGAGAGAGAGATACAGAGAGACAGACAGAGAGAGAGAGAGCGCAAAGACTGATGGTTCGATTGGACCTAGTGCTGCCATCCATTCTCGTACTCTGGTGGCATTGATGTCTTTAATACGGCCGGTCAGTCGATCGGGTGGGGGGGGGAGAGAGTTGTGCTGCTGGTGGTAGTGGTGAGTCTACTGACCAGTGCTTTCTAATGATGGACGGCCGGTCAGTTGGTCGGTCAGTGGACATCTCGCCATGGTCAGCAGCTGGAAGTGGAAAGATCTGTCAGAGCACGCACGCACGCGCGCACAAAGTAACGAGTCTCTGCGTACACGTCGAACAATTGTCGGAATTAGAAGCCATTGCGCTCATGCATTCTAGATTCTAAGAACTTTAGACGATCGATTTAAAGCCTAAATTCCGTAAGCGGTTCGACTTTTAAATTTGCTGGCAATTATACAGAGTAGAAGTGGATAGAAGGGGAGGATATAGAAGGATGGAAGAATCAAGAGAGCCGGATAGCAAGGCAGTCATGAGAGATAGAAGACGGTATTTGGCTTCTGTCGGTTTTCAGGGCGCAGCTTAGGCGTTGCCACTTCGCAGCATAAATCACGTTTTAGGATCAAGTAAGAAGTTGTGTTACACGCTGTATTGCAAGACGAATGTAAGGCTGCTGTTGCCATGCGCCGTCGCTTCGTCTAAGCCCAAACAACGAGCTGGTTCTCCTGAAAGAAAACCAATACGGTAGTCAGACGCAATTGCGATTAGCTGCAAGCACGTTTACTTATGTGACCAGCTGCGAGAAAAGAACCAAAGGTGAAGTTACGAAGTGAATTTTCCCTGAGGTTCGTTTAAGTCATTTGAGACAGATGTGCCACATTTATGCGTCGATCATATCCTCACAAATCGGTTAAAACAGAACTTCCACAGCTAAGTATGCATGTAGGTCTATATAAAATTGGGTATCCTTCGCAGGGACGTAAATCAAAAGGATGGCAATCAAAAAAGGAAAAAATCCACAGAGCGCATGGTCATTAGAGCACATGTTTGAAAGAGCGAAAATAAATAGCGCATGTTTTAAAGGGTGACAATGGCAGCTAGAGCGAGCAGAAAGTATATAGGCGGCAGCAACCATAGGGTCATGTTCAGGATTATTTAATCAAACCTCTTATAACTTATAGAAATGTTAGTTTGGAGCACTTGAGGTAAACCAGAAGAAACAGTCTAACTCTAGGAGGCCGTGGTTTTGGTCCTTCAGACAACGCAGTAGGCTAGGCCTGTCTATTTTTTGCAGACCGGCATCTGTCCATTTTTTCAATAAAATCTCACTTTGTGATAAATGAACAAAGTTTCGAAAATTCGATTCGAAGAAAGACTTTCTAGGGATAATTCGCAACACATATTTCACATAGTTCATGACTGCGAATCTGGGAATCATGGAAATTGCTTGACTCGATCCTCGCCAATAACTCAACAGTCCAGATATCTGCAGCCAGACCTTGCACACTTAACAATATGCACCATTTCGCTTTTACGCACAATTGTAAGCACCAGCAAAACTGAATTTAAAAAAGTTAATACAGTAAAGAGAATAAGAAGTCAAATTCACCAGAAACTGCAGATTAAGCCTAGCGTGGGACTCGGTGGTTTAGTGGAGGGTTCGGTGCCTTGCAGTCGGAGGGTTACACGTTCGAATCCATCTCAGGCCGCCGCGTAAGAGCCTTGAGCAAGTCGTTCACTTGCAATTGCTCGTGCGCTTCGACGTGAAACCGATGCAGTGTCCGCGCTGTAGTCGGGAGCGCCTCTGAGTAGAGAGCTTGAAGAGGCGCTAAATTAAATGCGAAAAATCAGAAAATATTTAATGAAGACTAGCAGATATATTCTGAATATACTAAAGCGAATAGGCCTAATCTAAGTTTTGACTAAGAAATTCCCAATATTACAGTTGCAGATTAAAAATTATTAGGCCTATGACTTCCACACTGTATACCTGAATATAAGTGTAGGCTTTCTGGGTATACAGTAACCTACGTGAAGAAGTATAGACAGTCTTTTTAGAGTCAGCAGTCAGCCAAATAGTCCCGCAGCTCGATTAATCTGTTTAGCAAGTTCCATCGGTCGTTCTAACCTTGCCTGACCAAGAACTAAATTGATACGGATAGCCTTGGACTACGCGACGACATGTGCGAAACAGAATCTCACGTTTGCCCCATTGATGCCCGGATTATCAAGCTGTGAGAAATTGGTCGGAGCAAATCCAGGGAAAGACTTTCAACCCACAATTTATTTATTCCGCTGTCTCATCCCTGTCTGGAGTCTGAAAAGCGAATTCACGGATAACAGCCGAGATTAGCATTCCAAAAGAAAGAAGAAAGAATATCATTTGAAAGATAATTTTAAAAAAGTTTATGTTTATGATCCAGCATTTTAGCAATCTTGCATCGATTGTATTATCCGCAGAATGGTGCAACTTTCGGTCAAGCAAATCAGCTGATTGCCTACAATAATTTATTCTTTTCCGCTGAAGATCTGAATATCGTGCCTGATTCCAGCAGTATACATTTAGATCTATGTTATATGCCCACGCGAACGCACCTTTGTGAATCAATACTGATGTGTATCGACCTTCAAAAAGAGAATATAAAAAGGCTGGTGGCATTTGAAGAAGGGCAAGAACGGCATATAGATAGATGACAGAATCTTTAACTAGAAAAATCTTGTCAAGGATATTTCCATGAAAGCAAATCCCAGACATCATCCCGAGGCAAAGAAAGAAACATCGATAAGCGGACAATAAATTACAGATCTTCGTTGATGTTCGGGTTGGCGTACATTAGAAATATTGTAAAAATCTGCGTCTCTCCTGATGCGACCGGCTATTATCGGTTGACCTTAGGCTAGGAGCAGACCTTCGCACACCACGTGGATCGATCATTGCAACGTACTTCGAAATCCACACAAAACGCCGTTCGCTTTATGACTTGAGCCTTGACGATCCTTTTGCACGTGTTCACAAATACACCAGAGGCTATTGCTATACAATGCTGTATCTGCAGCACAAATCGTTCTTGAATTATTATTGCATAATTGCGTAAAGATTTATTAAGCGCAAGTTGTTTTATATATAAATGCACCGTGTGGGACTGTAGGCCTATACGCGCTCAAAATTTATGTACTTGATAAGTTTGGCTGTTTGGAGCCTAACATGGTCTTGCCATAATAGTCTATTGGCCTACATTCCGCCTTTTTCCATTACTTGGCGTGAGGAGCTACACTGGTTGCAGGTCCAATTAGCGCCTATTATGTTTAACGCATTGAGACCAATGCGTATAGTTGCTTTGTAGACTGTGTCTATCCTTACACGACTTAGCCTATGTGTGTACATTGTACGTGCATGTCGGATTGTCGATGATATATAATTCGTTGCTTCCATCAAATTCTGGTCAACGATTCAATCGTTTTTGCTGCACAAGACGGAATAAATGTTCCAATTGATAGCCATGTAACAGTCAGCACTTACATTAGAAGCCTTGCTGCGATCCGTTCAGCTTTCGGGATTAAGTTGCATTGCATCCTGCAGCGACATGAGATCCACCACAATCACCACTACCACCACCACCACCACCACCCCCACAACGACAACTACTACCACCACCACCACCACTACCACTACTACCACTACAGTGGCATGAGATCCAACACAACCACCACCAACACCACTATAGAGGCATGAGATCTACCACCATCACCACCCCAACCACAACCACCACCACAGCCACCACCACAACCACCACCTCCACCACCTCCACCACCACCACCACCACCACCACAATGGCATGAGATCACACCACACCACCGCCACAACCACAACTACTACCACCACCACCACCACAACCACCACTTCCACCACCACCACAACCACCACAACCACCACCACAACCACCACCTCCACCACCACCACTACCACCTCCACCACCACAATGGCATGAGATCACACCACACCACCGCCACAACCACAACTACTACCACCACCACCACCACAACCACCACTTCCACCACCACCACAACCACCACAACCACCACCACAACCACCACCTCCACCACCACCACTACCACCTCCACCACCACAATGGCATGAGATCACACCACACCACCGCCACAACCACAACTACTACCACCACCACCACCACAACCACCACTTCCACCACCACCACAACCACCACAACCACCACCACAACCACCACCTCCACCACCACCACTACCACCTCCACCACCACAATGGCATGAGATCACACCACACCACCGCCACAACCACAACTACTACCACCACCACCACCACAACCACCACTTCCACCACCACCACATCCACCACCACCACCACCACCACCACCACCACCACCACCACCACAATGGCATGAGATCCTCCTCGTCGGTCGGTCTCTCGACTAAACAGACGCTTGAAACCGATTTGCTTCTCGAGTGCAGCTGTCAACTATTGTCGATTGTTCGCAATTGTCTCTGATGAGTCGCAGCACTCGAAAGAGAGGCGCCACATAAACAGATGCGATGACAGCAAACACACGAAACTGCAGTTAGACTATACTTGACTGTGAGGCGCACTTCTATACACGGCATGGGGATGGCTGTGTTATGGCGCCATAAAAATTGTCACTATTATTGTTATTATTATTATTATTATTATTATGAAAAAACCATCATTTATTTTCAAAACCAACAGAGCAACATCAACTGGCTGGAACTGATTAACGGTGAGCACTAGGCTAGACACTAGCAAAATGTGCTAATTGTATTCCCACAGATGCATGCAAAGCCTAATACATAATGCAATTATTGTTGGTATGGCTGGTCGTCCTCGACTCCGGTTGGTTGTGTGAAAGTGCCCCTGAATGCTATGGCGTTGAATCTTTGAGTAATCTTTATTATTATTATTATTATTATTATTATTATTATTATTATTATTATTATTATTATTATTATTATTATTATCATTATTATTATTATTATCATTATCCTTCATCATCATCATCATCATCATCATCGCCATGGCACCAACCCATCATCATCATATTTGTCATCATCGGCAGAAGCATCATCATCATCATCATTATCATCACCACCACCACATCCACCACCGCGCCAACCATGCACCACCACTACCACCACCACCACCACCACCAAAATCATCATCAGCAGCATCATCATCAGCATCGTCATCATGATCATTATCATCATGATCACGGCAGCCACAGCATCATTATCATCATCATCATCATCATCATCATCATCATCATCATCATCATCATCATCATCATCACCACCACCACCACCACCATCGCAACTACCACCACAACCATTACCTAAGTCACCATGATCATCATCATCATCATCATCACCATGATCGTCATCATGAACTGTTACACAATGAATTCACGTTATAACTGCTATAATGTTCGATCTGTTATATTTTTGCAATAATTCGCAGTTCACCGACCGTTCCATCATTCTTAAGTCAATCGCGACAAAACATGTGCCAACGCGCAACATGCATGCACAAACATGCTCACTATACATGCATAGATAATATATACAGTACACATCACAGAAGTAAACTCACATAAACCTATATATATATATAATTTTATATTATATACATAAACCTATATACATGTATATCGTAAACAGGCCAAATAATTTTCATTACATGCATCTATATACATATGCATAATAATAGGCACACGTAGGAATGAGTAGACTACTCATGCATATGAATATGTACAGTATATATGTATATTTATATTAAAATTAATATGTGCGTGTATGTATATATATATATATATATATAATTATATTAAAATTAATATGTGCGTGTATGTATGTATGTATATATATATAATTTATATATATATAAGTACATGCGTTGATGAAGTGAGGCGATGGAGACATGCATGGTATATTGAGTCGCGACTAAATGAATCGCTTGTCGTTCATTGTGGCATATAAATCAAAAGACGACGACGTATAATAACGAGAAACGACGTGCACTGACTTGTGGCGCCATAAAGCAGACGTTGTTTTCGACTGCTATCCATCCAAAGACTAAACATGTCGCGTCGAGAGTTCCATTCCATGTATCTTTTTTAATCTGCCGCAGCGGCATGGAACTGGAACACTGGAATACTTTATGAATTCTCATATAATAGGGCTGCTGCATGGTGTTCTTAATTCCTGTCCTCAATGCTTTGATTACGCCGATTTATGCGCTGTCTTGGAGAAGTCTATAATAATTATACACAGTACCTGTCAAAAGTTGTTGGGAATAATTCATCGGTTGTTTTCATCGTGTCTGCCACAGATCGAAGGTGCATAGAAACCCTGCGCAAGTCTAATTCAAGTTTAGACAAACCAGCGCTCCGCTGCAGGTTCATTCATTCACTACGAAATTTTTTATAGCGCCCCTTCAAGAAACTCAGAGTTTCAACTCTGTCATTAATAACCTAGCAACAACGTTTTGAGAGGTTCATTAAAACAGTTGTACAATATACAGGTCCTACATAGAGTTGCTAGACATATGAGAGCAGACAAATTCGAAATCACGCCTATGCCATCATCAGCCCCGGGCAAGTGACCCTCGTGGCTCGCCCTCAAGTGAACCTGTGCACTCTAGTCTGCAGTCAGATAAAGAAGCAAAGAAGTAGCCTAATATTGCAGAAAGGTTGATAATCAGTGAACCGAGAAACTCGTCTGCGATGCAAGACGATTGCGGAAACACACTGCAGACTGTCAGACATAGACGAGAGGGAGACAGAGACAGACAGAGACGAAGATAGAGACAAAGACAGAGACGAAGATGGATACAAAGACAGAGACAAAGACAGAGACAAAGAGAGAGATAAAGAAGATAAAGACAGAGACAAAGACAGAGACAAAGAAGATAAAGACAGAGACAAAGACAGAGACAAAGACAGAGACAAAGATAGAGACAAAGACAGAGACAAAGACAGAGATAAAGAAGATAAAGACAGAGACAAAGACAGAGACAAAGACAAAGACATAGACAGAGACAAAGACAGAGACAAAGACAGAGACAAAGACGGGGACAAAGACAGATACGAAGACAGAGACAAAGGCAGAGACGAAGATAGAGACAAAGATAGAGACAAAGACAGAGACAAAGACAGAGACAAAGACAGAGACAAAGACAGAGACAAAGACAGAGACAGAAACAGAGACAAAGGCAGACAAAGACACAGACAATGACAGAGACAATGACAGAAACAAATACAGATAATATATATACCGAGACAAAGACAGAAGCAGAGACACAGTCAAAGACAGAGACACAGAAGTGATTCAGCCTTTTTTATCAATCGTCGACGTCATATTATGACGGCCGAGAAACATGAAATCTCGAGATCTGTTTTGAATTGACGCAACGCTGGCAAAATCATTAGACGTCAAATTAGTATTAAATCTGTCCGTTAATTGATCTCCCGCAAATATTTTTGCAGGATGGATAAATCATAATTCATTCATTCAAGTATTTATATAGCGCCTCTTCAAGGAAACTACTCAGAGGCGCTCCCGACTCCAGTACGGACAAACAGAACAGTTTTTAAGTGCTAATAGAATGTGTCAGAGAGTGATCTAGGGAACAGGCGCAGCTCAAGTGGGAGGGCATTCCATACCACTGGGCCAACCACAGAAAAAGCACGACTCTGCATGATGGAGGTACGAGCAAATGGGACAAAGAGTACTTCCCTAACAGCCGAGCGTAGGGACCGACCAGTCCGAGCACTTAACACAGGCCGACAAAGATCGAGTAGGTAAGATGGAGCAAGACCTAGCTGGCAGCGCCATATTAAGGACGAGATTCTGTATTCGATGCGCTGACGAACTGGGAGCCAATGCAGAACCTCCAGCATGTAATTTGTAACATGACCAAATTTGGGCAGATGACCAATGAGGCGTGCTGCAGCGCGCAGAATACGGTCAAGAGAAGATAATCGACCAGATGGTAAACCAGCATAAAGGGATAGGCAATAGTCAAGACGAGCTGAGACAAAGGAATGTACAAGCGTAGTTGCAGCACCAGTTGAGAGAGAGCGAGCGACAGTGCGGCCTTGGTTAATTTTTTAGCAAGAGCAAAAAGATTGCAAAATTCTTAAATTGTGAACATGTGTAGCCTATTTACCTGAAGATTTCTAAATATACATTTTTATGATGCTTCGTGTATCAGTACGTTCTTCCAAGAATTGTTTTGATAAAAAAATGAAATTACAACAAACTGAAGTAAATTTCTCAGGGAGGTAGCAAGTGCCTCCTCTTGCCCCGATGTGCGGGCGCCCATGGGTCCACTCGCATGCGTCGTGTGTCCTTAAACAATGGTCAAATGTTGGCAATTAAGCTTGTCTGCAGTCTATGTCTATTTTTTTATCTGCTCATTGTCATGCTTGTCTTTCTCCTTGTCTCTGTATAATATGTCTCCACCTGCGTCTGGCTCTCCGTCTCTCTCTCTCTCTCTCTCTCTCTCTCTCTCTCTCTCTCTCTCTCTCTCTCTCCCTGTCTATCTCTGTATGTCTATCTCTGCCTGTCTATCTCTGCCTGTCTATCTCTGCCTCTCTCTTTCTGTCTGTCTGTCTCTGTCCATCTGTCTCTGTCTGTCTGTCTCTCTCTGCCTTCTTCTCCGCCTTTCTCTCTATCGATCTCTATCTTTTGTAAGATTTTCTTATAGTCTCAAGCAGGTGGCTAGTTCTATAGTTCCATCCCTTCTTAAAGGTCATCTTGTTTCCACGGCTGCAGTACTTAGCGTCATGAGCCGCGTCACAAATAATTCGTAGCCATTGAGAGCAGACGTCATGCACATACGACAGAATACGACTTAGATTATAATGAAGACAATTATTTTTATTTTATAGACGAAATATGAATCATGCAACTGATGTGTAAATCTAAATGAAGACCAGGTCAAGGGAATGGTGACGTATATGCTTCTTTGTCTCTCTGCTGTCTCTTTCTATGTCTGTCTCTGTCTGTCTGTCTGCTTGTCTGTCTGTCTGTCTGTCTGTGCCTGTCTTTCTGTCTGTCTGTCCGTCTACATGTCTCTCTATGTCAGTCTAGCTAAGCTATCTAAATCTGTCAGTAAGTCTTGTCAGTCTGTCTCTCTATTGTCTATTGTTCTGTTTTATCGCTGTCTCAAGCTCTGTCCCTTTTTTCACTCTGTTTCTGTCTCTGTGTTTGTCTCTGTCTCTGTCTCTGCTACTGTCTCTGTCTCTGTCTGTCTTTATCTATCTATCTATCTCTCTTTGTCTATGTCTGTCTCTCTATCTCTCCATCTCTCTCTCTCTCTCTCTCTCTCTCTTTGTCTACCTCTGTCTGTCTCTCTGCCTCTGTCTCTGTCTGTCTCTCTCTTTCTCTCCGTCGTCGATGTCCATAGTCCTGAGGAATTCGAGAGGAGCGAACGACCCTCTATCTATATATAAATCTATGTAGCATAAACGGACGAATTGTCGGCGGCGGCGAAAAACTACAATCCTCCTTCAGCCGAACAGTATACGTATACACGATGAGCAGCTGAGCATCCTCTGAGCATCCTCCTCATGTGGCATTTAGACGTCGCAGACGATGCCATGCAGTATGACAATGCCTCCTCCTCCCTCCTTCTCCTCCTCCTACTCCTCCTTTTTCTCCTCCTCTTCCTCCTCCTCCCTCCTCCTCCTCCTCCTCCTCCTCCTCTTCCTCCTCCTCTTCCTCCTCCTCCTCCCTCCTCCTCCTCTTCCTCCACATCCTCCTCCTCCTCTTCCTCCTCCCTCCTCCTCCCTCCTCCTCCCTCCTCTTCCTCCTCCTTCCTCCTCCCTCCTCCTCTTCTTCCTCCTCCTCCTCCTCTTCCTCCTCCTCCTCCTCCCTCCTCCTCCTCTTCGCATCCACTGCATGTTGTCGAGTGTTTTGACTCGACTTAACCGATGAGAACAACGAGACGACCGCCAATCGCTTTTCTCGCATTTCTCGTCTCTGCAGCAGCTATAGCATTGTATTCATTCCATACAATGCACGACCGTTTCGCGCTCGTCGCATTTCGACGCATGCAAGCTTCATCATCGTCGTCGTCGTCGTTGTCGTCGTCGTCGTTGGGAGTCTAAACTCTCCTTTCTCTCTGGTTGCTCCGTTGCTGCTGATGCGGTTCGACTTCGGACGATTTGATGCAATGAACATTATCTCGATTCGGATGATGCGGAAAATGGATGGATGACGTAACGGATGACGTAGCGGATGACGTAACGGATCTGTCGTCTGTTCGACGAATCGTTCGATAGTTCGATTCCGTTGCATTCGCTTGTCTGCGCTTCACGTGGAAGCAAGTTTTTATCATAGTCGTCGTCGTCGTTGTAAGCTTCATCGTCGTTGTAGCTGTCATCATCATTTAAAGAAGAGCAAGTGCAAGTGCTTCTATTCGCGCACATCGCAAGCATGCACTATATATGTCTAGATGTGGACACGCTTCAACTTGTTGCGATGGCGTCTTGACGTCATCTGTGGTGATAGTTTGACGCCTCGACATGTCGCCTGCAGCTCTGCAGCTGAAGTGGACGTCGTTCAATGCATGGCCGACAACGTTCAAATAAACGCAGAAATAATTTATGACAGATTTTCGATTTCCTCATTTTTCTTTTTACGTCCTATCAGAAACGATTCTTCCCCTTCTTCTCTACCGCTGCTGCTATCTTTACAGAGGAAGAAGAAGACGACGCCGTCTCTCATGTGGTCCCTCATCCGTCCGGGCAGATTTAATGGGTCGCTCATCTGCGCTCGCTCAACGATTATTGCTCTGCAGAAGAAATTCAACATAGGAAGAAATAATATAATTGCTATCACAACGACGACTAAGACAATTTCGAAAAGCAATTTCGGATCTTCATGCCGAGGTCGATTCTTGATTTAATGCTTAGTGTATACGGTTAGCCAGCTGATGTGGGAAATTGGTTAATATTTTGAGAAAACCGATAGAGGCGATAGACGTCAGGATGTGGCATTAGCCGCGGTTGATCGATCGGAGTGTATGCAGCCAAGCGTGTCCTTACTAGATCTGCGCGCTTCTCATATTATATATAGGACATAAGCCGATTATAACGATGAATCTGAGCGTGTGATTCGAAGCAATAGGCAGAACTCGGCAACCGAAACTAGATGCGTCTCCTCTTATCTATAACTCTGTGCGCTTATCTGTCTTTGTCGTTCTTCCTCCGCAGTTGGTATGAGACTACCATCTGGACAACTTATTAAATGGGATACGTGAGTTAAGCAAAGGTCTTCATAAATCTTTTCTTTCTGCCTCTCTTTCTGTAACTATCTTCCCCTATCTATCTCTATCTCTCTGTCTGTCTCTCTGTCTCTTTCTCTCCCCCTCTCTTGCCACTTGCATGCGACCGGACTCGGAGCGTCGCTTGATATCTTGATACAGCTTTCGTGCATAAGCTGCGCTTTGCTTTCGGCCATTATAGTTTCGTTTGAGCGATTTCGGCTTGCCTAGCAAAATAATTATGCAATGCGGTTTCGATCACCAAGATAACAAGAATGCATTTACGTGACGTCGTCGTCGTTGTCAGGGCTTAGGTACATGTAAGTAGGATCATGTCTGACGCTGAGAACCGAGTGATTCTGAACGTCGGTGGCATTCGTCACGAGACGTACAAGGCGACGCTGAAGAAGATCCCAGCCACCCGTCTGTCCCGACTGACGGAGGCGCTGGCCAACTACGACCCCGTCCTTAACGAATACTTCTTCGACCGACACCCCGGTGTCTTCGCTCAGATCCTCAACTACTACCGCACGGGGAAGCTCCACTACCCGACGGACGTCTGCGGTCCACTGTTCGAGGAGGAACTGGACTTCTGGGGACTGGACGCCAACCAGGTGGAGCCATGCTGCTGGATGACCTACACGACCCATCGGGACACGCAGGAGACCCTGCAGACCCTGGATCGACTGGACCTCGACACTGATAAGCCGACGAAGGAGGACATCATGAAGAAATTCGGATTGGACGAGAAGTATCGGAACGGAGAGCTGAACTGCTGGCAGAAGATCATGCCAAGGATCTGGGCGCTGTTCGATGAACCGTACTCGTCTATGGCAGCCAAGGTAGGCAATCGATCACTCGATCAACTAATCAATCAATCAATCAATCGATCGATCGATCGTTATATCGATTGACCATCGATCAGCCTAGCAATCATTAGATGAAATTCACCAATCAATCTAACGATCGATCAATCAATAAATAAGTCAGTCAGTCAATCAATTGATCAATTAATCAATCAATCAGTCAGCCAATCAATTAATCAATCAATCAGTCAGTCAGTCAATCAATCAATCAACCGATCAATCAGCCAGTCAGTTAATCAATCAGTCAATCAATCAATCCGTCAGTCAGTGAGTCAACCATTCAATTAAATGATCAATCAACAAGATAAATCATCAATCATCAATCAATCAATCAATCAATCAATCGAGCAATTACAAAAGGAAGGAAGTTGATAGATGAATGAAATCTTCAGAACAGTATTCCGATTGATTTGTCTGCGTTCTAATCTGTCAATCGTTTGATTGACAGATGCGATCGACTATTTTTCACCGGCGCAAATAGCAGAGACTTCTCTTCATCGTCAGCTTAAATTGAATCGAATATACTCTGCATAAGCAACGTAATTGTACGTATTTATATATAGGCCTAATATAATGTTGTATAGGCCTACAGTATGAATATACAAGTATAAAATATATATAATAATAATTAAATGATTGTATGTATCTTATTGTATTAGTCCTGCTATTGATTTATTGACTGGCTGACTGATTGATCGGTTGATTGATTGATTGATTGATTGATTGATTGATTGATTATTTATTTATTGACTGTGGAGTCTCGGCGGAATTCACTCAAGAGAGTTTATGAGGTTATCTGCGTGGGGAAACTAAATCACAAATGTTTGAAGTCTAATCGAAAGACACATTTTGCGGCACGATATATAGAATACTACATGTAGATGAGAGTTTACTGCGCACACTTATATCTACAATGTACATGTCGCTGAAATGTGACTTAACCCTCTCTCATTTTATCGTATACCTACTAAATTGTAATAGGCAACAGGCAACCGTGCGACCTCAATCCATAATTAGCGCTCTCTGGGTGTCTGTATGTCTGCCTGTCTGTCTTGTCTGTATATCTCTCTGCCTGTCTGTCTGTCTTGTCTGCGTGTCTGTGTGTCTGCCTGTCTGTCTGCCTGTCTGCCTGTCTGCCTGTCTGTCTGTTTGTCTGACTGCCTGCCTGTCTGTCTGTCTCTGTGTCTGTCTGCCTGTCTTGTCTGGTCTGTCTGTCTGTCCGTCTGCCTGCCTGCCTGTCTGTCTGTCTGTCTGTCTGTCTGTCTGTCTGTCTGTCTGCCTGTCTCTCTCTCTCTCTCTATTATTTGGTTGAAATCGCTTTTACTCTTTTACGACTGGAGTGTATACTAAAAGCGACCAATGCGGTGCGTCGTTAAATCGTCAAAGGCCCATAGAGGTAGAAGAGGTAGAAGAGGGAGTACGACGACGAAGGCAAATTCTCTCATCAAACATGCACTTTAGACTTGTTGTATAATGCAGGAAAATGAGAGGAGGCAGTAATTCATCAACGGTGGCCAATCGATTAGTGCAAAGAGGAGACATTTATTCACGGCGCGCAATCGATTAGCACTGTTCGTCGAAGTCACAACAGGCTGCATGCATTCATGCACGCGCTCTTTCAATGGGAGAGACCACGAAGGCGCTGTTCTCGTTTATGGCTGTATAGAGGATAAATATACATGTATTTATATATATACACATATGTATATATATATGAAGCAGATCAAATATATGTAGACATTATTCTATGTATTTATATACTAAATATAAAAAATTGCTTATTATAATTATATAATGTTTATTAATATGCCATTATATATATATATATATATATATATATATATATATATATATATATATATATATATATATATATATATATATATATATATATGACTAAACAGGCCTAATCATATGACTTTATATATATGACTATATTAATATATGCTGTTATTATATATGACTATTAATATGCATATAAATAGCATATTATTATATTAATGCCAAAATGAATACATATATATAGACATTATTCTATGTATTTATATATTAAATATATAAAATTGCTTATTATATATATATATAATGTTTATTAATATGCTATTATAAATATATTTATATATGACTAAATAGGCCTAATCATATGACTTTATGTATATGACTATACTAATATATGCTGCTATTATATATGACTATAAATATGCATATATACATATATAGCATATTATTATATTAATGCCAAAATGAATACATATATAATTACACATAATTATATAATTATATGTGTATAGTCTATATACTTGGTTCAATGTACTTCTGCCCGAGTATAGGCCTGCGAATAATAGTCATATATTGTAACAGCGTCTTTTGCTCACTCGCTTGTGCCTGTGCTGCTGACCGACCATAGATCGGGCAATCGGTCATTGTGAAGAATGATGGATGAGGTCGTTTTGTCATTTGGCGCACTCAGAAGACCCGGTCCGCATGCAACTGATGATGACGACAATCATCAATGGTATACTTGCAACTGCAGCAGCAGCAGCAGCAGCAGCAGCAGCAGCAGCAGCAGCAGCAGCAACAACAACACAGAACGTGACTTTAGCAGATGCACAGCAACAGATTTAAAGGAATTGCGTTGTTTTGTGATCCCATGGTAACTGCAGTCTATCGATTTCCAGTAGGATTGACTGCTGTAACTCACTTATCTTTGGCAGCGCTGCAGTGAGTTGCGTAAACTCCAAAAGACGCAAAATGTATCTTTTGATGAGGCTTCAACTTGCTTGCCAGCGCCATAACTGCGCGTTAGAGGTGTGAGGTTTACGATATGGACTCAATGTGGCTTTAATTTATATTGGTATTAAAATTTGGAGGAATTTCGATGGAGAAGAGAGTTGACACTCTCCGTATACGGTTGAGGAGCTGGAATGGAAGAGTGAGAAACGGTATTTCTTTTTAGCAGCAGCTATGTCTTTATGGTATACGCCTATTTATAAGCGACTGATTTACTCTGAAAGTGTAATAGGCTCAGTGGTGTGCTGATGTGCTCAAAGCGCCTATGTACGGGTATACAGAAGGTTTTGAAAGCAGCTTTGTATAAGTTACATGTAGTAGGTCATTGAGGAAGATTAGAAAACCAAAGAACGAGCCATCCAGTGACATATCCATGCCGAAAATCAGGATCAGCATCTCAAAGCTATGAAGCGTTGAAAGAAAAGAAACTGTATTTCTAACAAAGAATCGCCGGACATCATCTGGTTCCCCGCTCTACATGTATGTTGGAGTTTCCACTCGTGATCCTTGGGCAACGAACTCGTTTCAAAATGTCTGTTATCTAAGTCACACACACACACAAGGTTCTAAGTGTTAACAAGCTGACCCATCTGTGGTTCCATGCTCCCTCCAATACAAGTACCGGTAAAAAATAGATTTTGCACTCGTTCAATGAACACGTATATGAGTCTTGCTGCATGAGATCTGTCTCGAACAGTAATAATTGGTTCTATATATAGACTAGGGTGACCATTTTCTCGCCATCAAAACCGGGACACTTTTGTGGAAATGAACGCTAATATTGTAATTCCTTAACTATGGCCACGGATCTATAATGGCCGGGTATAGAGGGGACAAGAAGCAGACGAAGACAGGCAAAGACATGGATGATGAACGTGATGGAAGACCTAAAGACAAAGCACAATCAGGACATGAGAGAAGCCGTGTATCATAAAACCAGTAACAAAACGATTGGGAGACATCTTGTTAAAGTCTCATCGTCAGCACATGCCTGACCGGGGGGGGTGGGGGGGATAGGCAAGAAACAAACTTCAGGACTAAGTCCACGAGGGCTGAGTCAAATCAGGTTTAGGCCTACTATAAAGTGGCGAAAAGCAGAAGGACGAAATCGAAATGGCGCAATCAAGATGGCGAGAATGAATAAAGCGATTGTTCAATAAAGCATAACAGAAGAGATTATTCTACTATCCTTTCATCTTAAAGCCTGCCTATTGGCTCAAGTAGCCGACGAGAACAAAAGCAAGCTTTGTGCTGGTGTGGTTTAATGTGTCGATCGCAAGTGACACAAAATATTTATTGCACTAGAATTGGAAAATTAGCCTAGGGGCCAGGATTATTTCCCCATTTTATGAATTTGTCTTATTTAGGCAGTCTGTATACGCCTAAATTGCACACTAGATTCGATTGGTAAAGTAAGCTGTACCATATTAGATTAGAACGCTAGAATTAGCATCGGCAGACCGGAGCAATATTTCATAATTGAATCAGTGGGCCGTAGCAGACGCAGCAGTAGCATATTATATATGTACAGTATCTACACTACAGTATAGCCTATCCAACCTTTAGGCTAACATTTCAAATATGCCTAACTTGACAACTTGACTCTCAGCACAATTCTTTTTAGGTTACAAACTAGGCCTATAATACTTTTTCTGCCATTACAGTGAACTGACTCTTCCAGGAAACATGTTGACAGTTTCATTCCCTTTTTGTCAAAAACCGGGACAATTTTGCCCTTTTGCCTAAGTCGTCGGGACACCAGGACACACCACAAAAACCGGGACAATTTTGCCCTTTTGCCTAAGTCATCGGGACACCGGGACACACCACAAAAAACGGGATATGTCCTGGAAAACCGGGACGTATGGTCACCCTATCCTGGACTTTCTCAACGGCAGTCAGTCCAAGGCTTTTGGATTTTCCTCTACCCAGATTAGCCCGATTTATTGTCTACGATGTCATCCCGGTGTAAACTTAACGATGATCTCTTTCAGATGCTTTGTCCCCGACAACATGCTTTCCGCCCATCTATCTGTCAACATTGTCTAATGGATTTCGAATTTTTTTACGATTCCAATCATCGATTTATATAACAGACTATATTATACAAAATGGATGTGGCGTTATATTTTGGCAGTCCTATATTATACAGACCGGACTGAATTGGACAAGAGCAACAGCATCATGTATTCAGGAAGTGTCAATTGCATATTCATAAGCCGCGACATACACGGGGGGCAATGGCATATAGACGCTTTGAATGCAGACTATGGATGAGAGCAAAGGCAGATTAATATATCTATAGCGTGTGCATGCGACTCACACTGTCACACACACACCTCCACAATAGGAGATTCTTACAATGCAGCATATAATACATGCACGAGAACATTGACATTTCCATTTTAAGGCTTATATAGCGCATATAGCAACAGATCAGTAGTAGTAGTTGCAGTTTAACGTCACTGTGTGGTAACAAAGACCATTAGCGACGCCCTCCTCCTTTATCCAGACTTGGGACTGGCACTGACAGAGTGCAACCAATGGCGGAGCTAAGCAATAGATCAATTTATAATATGCAACTTAAGTCTTACAAATTACAGCAGCAGCAGCAGCAGCAGCAGTAGCAGCAGCAGCAGCAGCAGCAGCGATGTATTCAGAGACTTCTACAGGAAACCATAACACACGTTTGTACATCTGCTATATACACATATATAATTATATATATATATACATATATATATAGGCCCTATAATAGGTCACCACCGTTGCTTATAATAAGAACTAAGGCGCATCTATAGAGAGATTTCGCAGTCGACCGAGCTATAGACCGACTGGCGGCGATCGGTGCAACCTGTTGTCAAACAGGAAATCGCTTAAAATTTCATGCACACACGCACACACATAATATGCATATATTATATAGATGTATATATTATATATATATATCTATCTATGTATGTATGCATATATATATATGTATGTATGTATGTATGTATGTATGTATGTATGTATGTATGTATGTATGTATGTATGTACGTATGTACGTATGTATGTATGTATGTATGTATGTATGTATGTATGTATGTATGTATGTATGTATGTATGTATGTATGTATGTATGTAGCGATGGCGCCTCAGTCGACGACCGCGGTTGTCATGGCGACGACGGTGCATAGTTTAATTGCGGCAGGTGCTTGTCACGTGATCACCCTTTCGGTCGCGAGAAACATACATCATCGCGGCTACAGACAGCGTAATGTAACATTTTGTGTTGAAATTTTTATTGCCTATACGCCTATGTGCTGCTAGACAATAATATGCATGTGTAATTATAGCACTCGTCTAACGACCTTTTCTCAGCTGGAACTGGGTCACGAGCGCCTCTGAGTAGTAGCATAGAAGGGAACTATGTAAATTGTCGCTTTGAATGAATAAAAAGAAACACTATATGATGTATAGCGTAGTTTGTATGTGTAGTTTAGCTTTAGCATGTATAGTTTAGCTTTAACATGTAGTTTAGCTTTAGCATGTAGTTTAGCTTTAGCATGTAGTTTAGCTTTAATGTGTAGTTTAGCATTAACATGTAGTTTAGCTTTAGCATGTAGTTTAGCTTTAAATGTAGTTTAGCTTTAACATGTAGTTTAGCTTTAGCATGTAGTTTAGCTTTAACATGTAGTTTAGCTTTAGCATGTAGTTTAGCTTTAGCATGTAGTTTAGCTTTAAGCTTTAGCATGTAGTTTAGCTTTAGCATGTAGTTTAGCTTTAGCATGTAGTTTAGCTTTAATATGTAGTTTAGCTTTAGCATGTAGTTTAGCTTTAAATGTAGTTTAGCTTTAAATGTAGTTTAGCTTTAGCATGTAGTTTAGCTTTAGCATGTAGTTTAGCTTTAATATGTAGTTTAGCTTTAAATGTAGTTTAGCTTTAGCATGTAGTTTAGCTTTAATATGTAGTTTAGCTTTAAATGTAGTTTAGCTTTAACATGTAGTTTAGCTTTAGCATGTAGTTTAGCTTTAGCATGTAGTTTAGCTTTAAATGTAGTTTAGCTTTAGCATGTAGTTTAGCTTTAGCATGTAGTTTAGCTTTAGCATGTAGTTTAGCTTTAATATGTAGTTTAGCTTTAAATGTAGTTTAGCTTTAGCATGTAGTTCAGCTTTAATATGTAGTTTAGCTTTAAATGTAGTTTAGCTTTAACATGTAGTTTAGCTTTAAATGTAGTTTAGCTTTAGCATGTAGTTTAGCTTTAGCATGTAGTTTAGCTTTAGCATGTAGTTTAGCTTTAATATGTAGTTTAGCTTTAAATGTAGTTTAGCTTTAGCATGTAGTTCAGCTTTAATATGTAGTTTAGCTTTAAATGTAGTTTAGCTTTAACATGTAGTTTAGCTTTAACATGTAGTTTAGCTTTAAATGTAGTTTAGCTTTAGCATGTAGTTTAGCTTTAGCATGTAGTTTAGCTTTAGCATGTAGTTTAGCTTTAATATGTAGTTTAGCTTTAAATGTAGTTTAGCTTTAGCATGTAGTTTAGCTTTAATATGTAGTTTAGCTTTAAATGTAGTTTAGCTTTAGCATGTAGTTCAGCTTTAATATGTAGTTTAGCTTTAAATGTAGTTTAGCTTTAGCATGTAGTTTAGCTTTAGCATGTAGTTTAGCTTTAACATGTAGTTTAGCTTTAGCATGTAGTTTAGCTTTAGCATGTAGTTTAGCTTTAAATGTAGTTTAGCTTTAAATGTAGTTTAGCTTTAGCATGTAGTTTAGCTTTAGCATGTAGTTTAGCTTTAATATGTAGTTTAGCTTTAAATGTAGTTTAGCTTTAGCATGTAGTTTAGCTTTAATATGTAGTTTAGCTTTAAATGTAGTTTAGCTTTAAATGTAGTTTAGCTTTAGCATGTAGTTTAGCTTTAATATGTAGTTTAGCTTTAAATGTAGTTTAGCTTTAGCATGTAGTTCAGCTTTAATATA
>OX457041.1:23242421-23249921 GCA_949752735.1 Lumbricus terrestris | reverse complement strand
CCTCCTCCTATTTTTCTTTCTCTTCTTCTTCCTCCTCCTTTTCTTCCTCCTCTCTTTCTTCCTCTTCCTCCTCCTCCTCTTCATTTCCTTCCTCCTCCTCTTCCTTTTTTCTCCTTCCTCCTCCTCTTCTTTCTCCTCTTCTTATTCCACTTCCTCCTCCTTCATTTTTTCCTCCTCTTTCTCATCCTCTTCATCTTCCTCGTACTTCTCCTCCTCTTCTTCTTCCTCCTCTTCTTCTTCCTTCTCTTCTTTCTCCTCCCCTACTCTTCCTCCCCTACTCCTCCTTCTCCTCCTTTTCTCCCTCCTCCTCCTCCTCCTTCTCCTCGTTTTCTTCCTCCTCTTACTTATCCTCCTCTTCTTCTTCTTCCTGCTCTTACTTCTTATCCTCCTTTTCTTCCTCCTCACCTACTTCTCCTTCTCATCCAGTTCGTCCTCCTCTTTCTCCTCCTCCTCCTCCTCTCCTCATCAGCTTCTGAAGCATCAATCGACGAACGATGTTAATATTTGCGGCAAACAAACAGAACGGAGGACAACAAAGTTGTGGATCTGGAATTAGTTTCCATGACATATCTCTCCGCCTTCTGTTGACTTTGCAAGATGACGGAAGCGACACAAGATATTATATATATATATATATATATGTACAAGTCGACATACATTATATATACATTATATATACATTATATATACATTATATATACATTATATATACATTATATATACATTATATATGCATATATATATACATATGCATATATATATATATACATATAGTCGATTAATTAAAGGAACGGAAGCGTGAAGACGAGGTTGAGTGAGGTCGATGTCCTAATGAGACTTCGTTGTCTCCACAGAGGAAACCAGAAGAGACTCAGTGTCGTCGGTTAGCGCGAAATGCAATATAATGCGATCTAATGTGACAGCCTGGCAGACTATGGGCATAAATATATATAATTATATATACATACATACATACATACATACATACATACATACATACATACATACATACATACATACATACATACATACATACATACATACATACATACATACATACATACATACATACATACATACATACATACATACATACATACATACATACATACATACATACATACATACATACATACATACATACATACATACATACATACATACATACATACATACATACATACATACATACATACATACATACACAAGTGCATATATACATATATATATATATATACATATACATACATACACAACTGCATATATATAATATTTAAATTTGTGTATATATATTGGTTCTGTGACTACCTGGTCTCCCTGGCCTCAGCCGTTCTCTCCTATAATAATGTCATGTCTAACGGTGTTCCCATATTAATTGTTGGTTAATAAGCGCATAATATATCTGCAAAGGTGTGTTGTGGAATTGATGCGCAGGAGCGAGTAGAGGAAGTGAAGGAATACAGATGAAGATAGGAGGACAGAGAGAAACACAGAGAAAAACATAGAGAGACAGAGAGAGACAGAGATAGAGAAGACAGGAGGACAGAGAGAAACACAGAGAAAAACATAGAGAGACAGAGAGAGAGAGAGAGACAGAGATAGACAAGACAGAGAAAGAAAAACATCCTTAATTTCTAATTAAACGAAACGCAACAAACAAGTAACAAAAACACGATTTCTTTTCTCATCTCAAATAATTGGCATCAAATAGCTTTGATATTGCCAGATGATCATTATTATTACTGTCTAAAAAAGAAACAGAATAACAGGGTACCAGCGTGGCTGCGCGTCACTGAGAAGTCACTTTGCAAGATGACAATCAAATTGGTAAATAAGGAATCTGTCAGATTAATCAACAGGTCCATCAAGAACTTTGCAAAGAGACTCAAAAGAAGTTTTGGCACTGGTGGTGGGCACATTGAACACAAGTCGTGAAGCATTACCAAGTTCATTTGACAACAGTTCTTTGAGATGAGACTTAATAAAATCGTGTTTTTGTTACTTTTTGTTGCGTTCCGTTTTTGAATCGTCAAAAAACGGTGGGTGGCCTGACACTGGCCTCACTAAAAGTGGTATAACTTTTGTTCTGTTTGAAATATTTTGATGAAATCTGACCATCACGTGCAAATATGAATTGTCTTTAAGACTGTAAAATTTCATTTTGAAATTCTTACTTCAGGCCAAGATATTGGCAAAAAACCTACGGGGGTCTTTTTTGGCGCACCCTGTAGGTGTGAGGCTGCGAGCTGCGACCGTGGGCCTACATCGGTAACTTGTCATCCTCATCCATTTTGAGAAGAGGTAGACTATTTAAGAGGAGAATGGCGTAATCACGACCGGCAGAAAATGGGCCTAACTCTAAATCCACTGCAAAACGCCTATAAATACACCGAATCACTAATAATTCCGGTCACTGGCTCGCTTAGCTACATCGGTAAGAGCGCTGGCCGCGCGCGCCTCTAAAAGAGAGCATGTGTGTCGCGATTCGCTTCCCGAAGGTGACTATTTCAGAGATTCAAAAATCTCCGGCTAGCACGGTCCGTCCACGGGGACCTATAAATGGTGTGTTCCACTTTCAGATGAACTAAATTTACGGGGAAATGCCGCGCAGCCACATCTGCACCATGCGCGCTGTGCACGAAAGCCTATTCTTCGACAACATAACGTTGGTAACCTTACTTGTCCTCTTTAAATATCCCAAGTTCCTGCCAGAGTGTGATTTGCCGGGGGGGTTGGGGGGGTCGGACCCCCTCTTTGCTATGGCCCGACCCCCACACTTCCACCTCCAAAAAAAAGGTGTGGGGGTCCAATTTCGACCCCCTCTTTTGGCAGTGCGGGCGGCCAGTGCCACAAGAGGGGGACTGCAAGCAGTTAGTAGGACTTATTTGTTTCATTTCCTCATCCGTTCAACACTTGACAGGTCACAGTTGACACAAAGTTTCAAGTTGTACTGTTGTGACGTTGTCTAGTTGGATCTTTGTCAGCCAATTGTGCATGCTAAAAGATTCACTGCGCACGTTGAAGCAATTGTCATTGTTTTTTCAAAGTAATGATGCCAATCTTGTCAGTGCAACTATGAAGATTGCCCAAGCGAAAGCCTCGTTATTAGCCATGAAAGACTTCCCCGGTAAGAGTCTAAAAAACATGTGGGACATGTGTGATAGTACAGGATCGTTCAAGGGTGTTCTGCTTAAGCGGACCGATACTGACTTTGCAAATTTTACCAGTCTCAGAAGTCAATTCTACCAGTGTCTGTTAGACAATATAGCAGCTTTATAGCTGAACGATTCCCTTGCACAGAGACATTGAAGCTTGCAAATATCTTGAATCCAACAAGCTGGCCAACAGATGACTTAGAAAAGACGCTGTATGGTTGCAGAGAGGTTGCTGCTCTCTGCAAGCAACTTTGTTTCAGTTCTATTGCGAGTGTTGAAATCCTATCAGATTTTGCTACTTTTAAAGATAATCTGAAAGTAGGAATGCATCTAAAACAATTGCTGACAAAACTGTCCATTTATCCTATCTCCAGTGCAGATTGCGAGCGTGGTTTTAGTTCCATGAATCTGCAGCACACAGACACAAGAAACCGGCTAAAAACTGAAACTGTCAGTGCTCTATTGATGATAGTTCCATGAATCTGCAGCACACAGACACAAGAAACCGGCTAAAAACTGAAACTGTCAGTGCTCTATTGATGATAGCTGTTAATGGCCCTGCTGTGCAATTTTTCAAGTGTCACGAGTATGTCTTATCTTGGTTCAAAAAAGGCAGGCATGGTGCCAACGACAAACCAACAGGGAAGAAAAGGAATGTTGATGAGCTTAGACCAAGATATAAACTTTTTGCCATGATTAAAGACTAGTCACTACCACTTAGCTAGAGTTCATCACAAATTAGGCTACATCATACATGACAATTTCATTTCAATAATTTTCGCATGATGACTAGTTTATCATAAAAAATTTGCACTTCGTTATTGATGATTCTTGTTTCTGTTGTCATTTGAAATTATTTCAGTTTTTAGTCCTCAATAGGAACACAAATATCTTCTTGTTAAGAAAGTTCTTATTTGAAGTTATTTCTTGTGAGTTGTTATAAGAACAGTATTTAGTTGATGCGTTAGGCCTACAGCTTGTGACTTGTGAAGTTCCGAGCACTTCGTTCATCCTAGGACCTTACTATTGTTTTATTATTTTGAGTGCTGAGTCTGCTGACTGCTGAGTATTATTCTCACTTTGCGTTGTACTAACTATAGTGCAACATAAGTGAATATTATAGTGCCACTATGGCACTATAAATAAATACCCATATGTCTTTGCTCCATGTTTATGTGTTTTCCATGTTAAACAAAAAAAAAGTAAAACAAAAAATTCAATTGGACTTTGTTATTTTTCTCATATTTTAAGTCCAATTGGGAGTGGTTTTTGTATTATTTTACTTCTAATTTAGAGCAAGTTTATGCAGTACTGTGTTTGTTTACAATGAAAGTTGCTAATGACAAGTTAATTAAACTTGAAAACTACTGGGTTAACGAACAGAAAAACTTCAAACCCTTTAACATAAATAACATGTTAACTGATCTTTAAAAAGGTGATATTATTCAATTCATTCAATTCACTTTCAATAGAAGATTTTGCTTTGGATTGCACCAAATCAATAGCGGCCGGGGCTCCGCCCCGGACCCCGCTGGGGGAGCTTACGACGCTCCCCCAGACCCCCTAGTCGGATATGCTCCGCAGTCGCCGCGGCGTATTTTGCTCCCCCCCCCCCAAAACAAGGACATTAAGCCGACCCCCACACTTCTTTTTTGACAAATCACACACTGGTTCCTGCCGGGCGCTAGATAAGGAATAATGGTAGGCTATAGTTATTCGCCATCCGTCGTGCAGTAAACAGGCCGCCATCAAGTATATAGCCTACGAGTGTTTTGCTACCTAACTCTTCTCTTTAACGTATACTTATACTCTGTAAAAATAGGCCTATATAATTATATCTAATATTTGTGCTTGAGTCTATTATCCGTGGCAAGTAGTTTAACCTTCGAAGAGTCATCATTCAGAACGGAGAGTGCAAGAAGATGGCGCAGAGACCCGATATATCGAAGGAGCGCTATAACAAGACTGCGCATACAAACATAACGGACAGTTCTAGATGAATTTTCGCTGCAGCTGCAAGAACATTTTTGTGCAGTTAAAAATGTTCGTCGTCATCCGACTGGAAATAATTTGCCATGGAGAATGCATGGGAAGGGAGAGAAGAGGAGAAGGGGAGAAGGGAGAGAAGAAGAAAAGGAAGAGAAGGGAGAGAAGGGAGAGAAGGGGAGAATGGAGAGAAGGGAGAGAATGGAGAGTGGGAAGAAGGGAGAGGGGGAGAAGGGAGAGAAGGGAAAGAAGGAGGAGAAGGGAAAGAAGGGAGAGAAGGGAGAGAAGCGGAGAAGGGAGAGAAGGGAGAGAAGGGAGAGAATGGAGAGAAGGGAGATAAGGGGGAGAATGGAGAGAAGGGAGAGAAGGGGGAGAATGGAGAGAAGGGAAAGAAGGAGGAGAAGGGAAAGAAGGGAGAGAAGGGAGAGAAGGGGAGAAGGGAGAGAAGGGAGAGAATGGAGAGAAGGGAGAGAATGGGGAGAATGGAGAGAAGTGAGAGAAGGGGGAGAATGGAGAGAAGGGAAAGAAGGAGGAGAAGGGAAAGAAGGGAGAGAAGGGAGAGAAGAGGAGAAGGGAGAGAAGGGGGAGAAGGGAAAGAAGGGAGAGAAGGGAGAGAAGGGAGAGAAGGGGAGAAGGGAGAGAAGGGAGAGAATGGAGAGAAGGGAGAGAAGGGGGAGAATGGATAGAAGGGGAGAATGGAGAGAAGGGAGAGAATGGAGAGTGGGAAGAAGGGAGAGAGGGGGAGAAGGGAGAGAAGGGAAAGAAGGAGGAGAAGGGAAAGAAGGGAGAGAAGGGAGAGAAGGGAGAGAAGAGAGAGAATGGAGAGAAGGGAGAGAAGGGGGAGAATGGAGAGAAGGGGAGAATGGAGAGAAGGGAGAGAATGGAGAGTGGGAAGAAGGGAGAGAGGGGGAGAAGGGAGAGAAGGGAAAGAAGGAGGAGAAGGGAAAGAAGGAGGAGAAGGGAAAGAAGGGAGAGAAGGGAGAGAAGGGGAGAAGGGAGAAAAGGGAGAAAAGAGAGAGAAGGGAGAGAAGGGGAGAAGGGAGAGAATTTAGAGAGATGGGGTTGTGCAGTTCTAAAAATTCCATAAAAGATATCTGGCACGACAGACCTAACGATCGGCGAAGACCCGGGAATGGCCGGGATCGGACAGACTGGTTCCAAACGTCCAAGTGTTGCTTATATACTGCTCAATATATATGCCCCGTATAATTAGCCGAATGCAATCTGTCTGAATAAGCAGCGATTCGTCTGATTAAGTTTGAACAGAATATACCCGGCTTCATGTATTGCGCTGTTTGCAGCCATTGAACAAATGCAGTGGCGGAGACCTAGGGGGGGCAGGGGGGGACGGTCCCCCCCAATAAAAGTGCTGGGGGACGGCCCATGCATTTGTCCCCCCCAATGTTTGAGCGTCAAGACTTGTTTGGGCGGCGAAAATAGAAAATTTCTTCAAAAAAAAGGTCATCAACTTTTTGGCGGCGAAAATAGAAAATTTCTTCGGGATTCGGGCGAAATTTGGCCGGATGACTAAAAAAAAAAAAAAAAAAAAAAAAAAAAGTTTTTAACTTTTTTGGCGGCGAAAATAGAAAATTTCTTCGGGATTCGGGCGAGATTTGGCCGGATGACTAAAAAAAAAAAAAAAAAAAAAAAAAGGTCATCAACTTTTTTGGCGGCGAAAATAGAAAATTTTCCGAGATTTCGCCGGTCGTCAGAAATTTTCGGAAAATCTCGCGTCTTTCCGTCCCCCCCCAATTCTCGGCGCAGGTCTCCGCCTATGAACAAATGCATCGAGTTTGGAAACTTAATTATTTTATTCGTATAATTAATTATTGTCTCAGAGATAGTGCTTGATCTTATGCAGCTATGATATCTCAGACTCTATTCTATATCCTGATGTCTCAGACTCTATTCTATATCCTGATGTCTCAGACTCTATTCTATATCCTGATGTCTCAGACTCTCGTCTATATCCTGATGTCTCAGACTCTATTCTATATCCTGATGTCTCAGACTCTCGTCTATATCCTGATGTCTCAGACTCTATTCTATATCCTGATGTCTCAGACTCTATTCTATATCCTGATGTCTCAGACTCTATTCTATATCCTGATGTCTCAGACTCTCGTCTATATCCTGATGTCTCAGACTCTCGTCTATATCCTGATGTCTCAGACTCTATTCTATATCCTGATGTCTCAGACTCTCATCTATTTAATTCCTCGTCGTAGAATTACTTCGCTCGACTCCGAATGCTCTTTAGAAGTTGTTGGCAATCTGGTCGATGCATGAAATTGGCAATTAATGTTATCTTCTACAGACACGTGACACTCATCCACTTTCCTATAACGTATACCTCCAG
>OX457041.1:23224921-23239921 GCA_949752735.1 Lumbricus terrestris | reverse complement strand
AGACTAAAGTGCGCTTCGGGTGTAACGTCATAGGCCTACGCATGAAATGAGTGTGTTTTATTTAGTTTAAAATTCGTTTCAGTTTGTAGCTTTAAAACTTGAAGATATTGAAAATATAAATAAGTCTTTGTTCTCGTCTGATAGCGTTTTAATTTTTTTGTCTCTGTTTCGGAAGAAGTGTTTCATATTCCAAGAAATTTTCGTCCCGTTTTTTTAAGGATGGGGTTAATGCACCCTCCTAAATTATTAGGCTATACGTATGTCTCCTCAGATCCCAGAGTCTACACTTATGGTAGCACGATTGTCCGGTTTCAGTTTTGATTGACTTATTTCAATTTTGATTGACTGGTATCAGTTTTGATTGACTGGTTTCAGTTTTGATTGACTGGTCTCAGTTTTGATTGACTTGTCTCAGTTTTGATTGACTGGTCTCAGTTTTGATTGACTGACTTCAGTTTTGACTGACTGGCCTCAGTTTTGATTGACTGGTTTCAGTTTTGACTGACGTGTTATTTGTTTGATTGACAGGTTGTCTCCGCCTTCT
This sequence comes from Lumbricus terrestris, assembly GCA_949752735.1. Lineage (NCBI taxonomy): Eukaryota > Metazoa > Annelida > Clitellata > Crassiclitellata > Lumbricidae > Lumbricus > Lumbricus terrestris. The sequence goes on along the minus strand of OX457041.1, from coordinate 23,239,377 downwards.
CCGTCTTCTTCATCATCGTCTCCATCCTGTCGTTCTGTCTCAAGACCCATCCAAGCATGCGCGTTCCCATCATCCGCAACGTCACTTTCGGGACATCAGGCACCGGCGCCTGGGGCGGCGGTGGGGGCGGCGGTGGGGGCGTTGGGGGTCGAGGGTCGGCTCCATCGTGGCTGCTGGAGAAGCGACGAACGGAGCCTCATCGCGCCTTCTTTCTGTTCGAGTGCGCCTGTAACGCCTGGTTCAGCTTCGAGCTAATCGTCCGATTCCTCGTCAGCCCCGAGAAGTGCGCCTTCCTGCGCGCGCCCGTCAACATGATTGACATCATCGCCACGCTCTCCTTCTACCTGGACTTCCTGCTGACCCAGCTGCAGAAGGAGAACGACGTCCTCGAGTTCTTCAGCATCATCCGCATCATGCGGCTGTTCAAACTCACCCGGCACTCCCCCGGCCTCAAGATCCTCATCCACACATTCAAGGCGTCGGCGCACGAACTCCTCCTGCTCATCTTCTTCCTGGTCATCGGCATCGTCATCTCCGCTTCGCTCGTCTACTACGCCGAGCGCATCCAGTACAACCCCTCCAACGACTTCACGTCCATACCCGTCGGACTCTGGTGGGCCATCGTTACCATGACGACGGTCGGCTACGGGGACATGACGCCGAAGACCTACCTGGGAATGTTGATCGGGTCGTTCTGCGCCCTGACGGGGGTGCTGACGATCGCCCTCCCGGTCCCCGTCATCGTCAGCAACTTTGCGCTCTTCTACTCGCACACGAAGGCCAGAGCGAAGCTGCCGAAGAAACGGCGAAGGGTGTTGCCCGTGGAGGCGGTGCGTCCAAAGGGTGGTCTGAGGGTGCACAGCGGCAGGGCCAGCGCCCCAATCACCCCGATGGCCAGAAGACAAGCCCTTGTGCCGAAGATTGACTTCACCGACGATGAAACCAACAACAGCCCGGAATGCAGGAAATCAACTCGAATTGGTAGGTGAAGGAAAGATGGAAGGAAGGAAAGATGGAAGGAGGGTATCTTACTGTCTGCAATTAGACGGCATGCTTCTCTGTCTGTCTGTCTGTCTGTCTGTCTGTCTTCTGTTTGTCTTTATATCCATTTGTATGTATGTTTGTCTCTCTCTGTCTTTACCTACACTTCTGCCTATAATTATGTGCACATGTACAGGGTGGGCCAAAAAAGACCCCCCCCATTTTGTTTTGCCAATATCTTGGCCAAAAGTAAGAATTTCGAAATGAAATTTTACAGTATTAAAGACAATTCATATTTACATATGATGGTCAGATTTCATCAAAATATTTCAAACACAACAAAAGTTACACCACTTTTAGTGAGGTCACTCATCGTTTTTTGACGATTTAAAAACGCGACGCAACAAAAAGTAACAAAAAACCAATTTAATTATTCTGTACATGTGCGCATTTCAGAGGCTCTCAATCACAATTCAGCGTTTCAACGCCGAAGCATTTAGTGGCTCCTTTAGAAGGCCTACGCCCGAAGTGGATGAGTTTTAGCCGTTCCAGGCACATTGCTTTTATGTATTTTATAAGTCCCTGGGGGAACGAAGTACCTCAAGGCAATAATAAAAAATAATAATATATCTTTCGGCATAATTATCACAGACACAGCAGTACATCTGCACTGATACATGAGACTGGAGACTCCCTCCGCAGTCGACTGATGCTGCTCCTGATGCTGCTGATGATGATGATGCTGCTGATGATGATGATGCTGCTACTGCTGATGATGATGCTGCTGATGCTGTTGTTGCTGTTGTTGCTCATGTCGTCCTTCCTTGCTTCGCTATGTATGTGTGCTGCAATCTCTGCAGCTGCCCCACGGAACAATAAAATGATCGAGATAAAAGGTTCTCTTCCATTCCACAACACATTCAGGGAACCATAACAACATAGAGGGAAATAGGGGAACTTATTCTCTGCTCACAGAGAGGAATAGAGGGAGAGACAGGAGCAATGGGACAGAGAGGAACAGAGAGAAACAGAGAGGAACATGGAGGAACAGAGAGGAACAGAGAGGAACACAGAAATAGATCAGCAGACGCTAAGTTGAGTAACAGAGACAGACACAGACAGACACAGACAGACACAGACATACTCAGGCAGACACAGAATGTAGCAGAAGAACAAAAGAAGAGTATGCCGTAAGGAACAGATAGGAATATACAGCATAGATTTAAATGCATACATTACATATACAGGGTGGGCCATAAAAAAGACCCCACTAGGTTTTTTGCCAATATCTTGACCAAAAGTAAGAATTTCGACATGAAATTTTACAGTCTTAAAGACAATTCATATTTACATTTGATGGCCAGATTTCATCACAATACTTCAAGCAAACCAAAAGTTATGCCACTTTTAGGAAGGTCACCCACCGTTTTTTGACGATTCAAAAATGTAACGCAACAAAAAGTAGGTTTTTGCCAATATCTTGGCCAAAAGTAGGAATTTCGAAATTAAATTTTACAGGATTATAGACAATTCATATTTACATATGATGGCCAGATTTCATAAAAATATTTCAAACAGAACAAAAGTTTTGTCACTTTTAGTGAGGCCACCCTACGTTTTTTGACTTTTTTGAATAATCAAAAAACATAGGGTGGTCTCACTAAAAGTGATATAACTTTTGTTCTGCTTGAAATATTTTTTATGAAATCTGGCCATCATATGTAAATATGAATTGTCTATTAACCTGTAAATATTGGCAAAAGACTACTTTTTGTTGCGTTACGTTTTTGAATCGTCAAAAAACGGGGGGTGGCCTCACTAAAAGTGGTGTAACTTTTGTTGTGTTTGAAATATTGTTATGAAATCTGGCCATCATGTGTAAATATGAATTGTCTTTAAGACTGTAAAATTTCATTTCAAAATTCTTACTTCTGGCCAGGATATTGGCAAAAAACCTAGAGTTTTTTTTGCCCACCCTGTATATTTATACATAATATATTAATATGTATACACATACAGTAATTTTTGTTGTATGGAGAATAATTTTTTTTATGAAACCGTAACGGTCTCATAAAATTACCTCAATGGCTCAGGGAATCACTATACACTTAAATTCACGAGAATCCTGAGACCCAGTCATTAAGGATGTCATCAGAGGAATCCACCGTTAAGAACAAAAGAAGTCTTACCTGTATCTACGCGTCTCTATCTCTATCTGTGTGTGTGTGTGTGTGTGTGTGTGTGTGTGTGTCTCTCTCTCTCTCTCTCTCTCTCTCTCTCTCTCTCTCTCTCTCTCTCTCTCTGTTCCTCTCTATATCACTCTTACTGTTTCTCTCTCTCCCTATCTCTGTTTCTGTCTCTGTTTCTGTATCTGACTTCTATCTCTGTCTCTGTCTTTCTGTCTCTCTGTCTCTCTCTCCTCTCTCTTTGTATGTATGTATGTGTGTATGTATGTATGTATGTATTTATGTATGTATGTATGTATTAGGGTGGTCGTTAGAAATGAAAGTGTGAATCTACTGTTCTCCAAGTTTCCATTTGGTGCCACTCCATCCAGATATATCACACAAAAAGTTGCATGAGAAAATATTAATATTTAGGACTTGCACAACACCATCAAAGTTTTACCATGTATCAATGAAGCGAAAACTCGAACATTAAGCATAATGACTGTAGTCAACCATGTGTCTTCAGACCAGAAGTCATTACAATGCAACTATATTATTGCTTGCCTGATTATTAATGATTACACTGCTATAGGTGATTAAAATTGCAATCGTTATTATTGATGCCGAGGCACTTAATCAATGTCAATGTGACCTTGAAGGTTTTACGGCACTCTCCTTTGCTCGCGACGCGAACGAGTTGTGATGCTCTTCTATAACTTGTGATAGAAATTGTTTGGTCCTTCATTATTATATTTATTTAGTTATTTATCCATTTCTATAGCGCCCCTTCAAGCTGTCTACTCAGAGGCGCACCCGACTACAGCGCGGACACTGTATCTAAGTTTCACGCCAAAGCGCTGAGCAATTGCGAGTGAAGGACTTGCCGATAGGTCCCTACTCGGTTACTTGCGGTGCATTTGAACCTCGAACCTTCTGGCTTCAAGGCAACGACGCCACCACTACACCAGAGCGTCCCACACTGTGTCCTTGTAATTGAGGCATCGAGGTGCTGAATACGGGCAACACCTCGCTCAGCTAGATCAGTGGTTCCCAAACTTCAGTAGGCCGCGGACCGGCAATAATTTTTGACGACGCTCACGGACCACTGACTTAGGCCTAAATGGCGATGGCAAACAAAAGCGACCTAAATTATAAAAAGACCAAAATATAAAGGCTATCTACATTATTAGCCTACATTTACATGTCCTTGAAGCCTTTATTTGTTTTAATTTTATTGTTGAGTATTTTCGCTTGAACTGTCGATTATTTTTCACCTTCACGTTATTGTTCGAACAAGAAGCCATTTCTGAATCATTAGGCCCATCATCTTCGCTCTGAGTTTATGAGCAATCACGCTTATTCGCTGTTTTTTATATTAAAAAACCTGTCCAGATTTGTTTGCTTACGTTTGCTCATTTTTTATTCAAAGATATTTGTTTATATTTAAACAAACATTTTTATACTAGGTCTATGTTATAAATTTTTAATTTTGGATCCGGCGTTTACCGTTCACCATTGACACCATATATCAACATAAGTTAGCTCGAAACTGACTGAAGTCATCGATGCAGTAGCCCAAATTTAGAATAAATTTAAATTGTTTGAATTCGCCATCAGATTCTGGCAAGTTAAAATAAGGCGCGTTGATTCATTTCAAATTTTTAAATAGTAGGCTAAGACAGAAATTTAAATAAGTTTTGGATAACAATTCGAATAATTTCACAATTTCAAACAAATAAACTAATAATTACAGTGTATTTTGTTTATTTTAAACTCTTCTCCGCGGACCGGCGATCATACCTCCGCGGACCGGCACCGGTCGGCGGACCACCACTTTGGGAACCACTGAGCTAGATCACTGATGCCCCTTATGGATCTGCAGCTTGTCTTGCTCTTCGTTTAGTCATCATGATTTATCAGACCACTTGGATCGTGTTGCATAAATGCATCTAGCAGTTTCAAGTTGTGAAACGAATTGATTTTGTTATTAAACCATGTCGGACTAGTCTTTTTTGTGTATGGTTGGGAGAATTGGAATCTGTAGATGCAAAGAAAAGAACAATGCAGTACTAGATCGTTTTTGGAGCAATGGCTTCTGATGGGGTTTGAAACCAGTATCGGCCACATAGATGCATATCGCAAAGAGACTAACGTTATCAAATTTTCCAACATAATTAATATTGTGTTCGCAGCAACATGATCGACACGATAACTCCAAACGTTGCTGTAGCCGAGAGCTTACTCGACTTGAAATAGTCATAATCTTCATTCTTCAAGCAGTAAATTGATGTCGTCACCCATTTAGGATTTCTTCAAACTTTCTACGGTTTGGAGGCCGATTTGAAGCCGATGTGCGATTGATTAACTTATTTAAACATGCCAGTTTGCCAAACAAGCTCAGCCACCTGAGCTGGAGCCTTCGTCAAAGGTTTGGCTTTGCCCCAAATGAGGAGTTGTTGTTTAGTTACTGTAGTCTGAGTGACACTGTCCTCGAGGCCGTGTTTTTCACTCTTATGATGATCGAACAGTACTCTGATTAGTTCGCATGAAGGTCTCCACGAACCTTCGAAGCGCTCCTCCGTTCCCTAGTTTGTCATTTCACCGATGCTGATCGAGCATTAACTCTACTGTAGTCGGCATCGCCATCGCCATCGCAATATTAGATGCAGACATTTAAATATTGCACCTTTGATGTTGTACAATGTGTAATAATAATTATGTATGGTGTTGTTGGCAACAATTTGACCAGTGAACAGCACAGCATGTTTTGGTGAAGATAAAGCACATGCATGCAAGCTGATGCAGTATAAAGGAAGAGCAGTATTCACAACCGGAACACTAAAGGATATCGTTGTTTCGAACACATGCATTTTAGACGGAAATTTGTACTTGTAAAAAGTATAATAGGGCCTTCATAAATGTTTAGTGTATGAGATAGGCCTACTACACAGCATAATATAATAGGCCTAATGTTTGCAAGACTATGTCTATGTGTAGTGAAGACTTAGATTGGAACTAACAAAAGATCGTGACATTGGATGAATTTATCATCGTTCACAGAAACTCACCTGTCAATTATCACTTAAATGCTAATAAAAATAAACAATTAGCCATCACTGATGACGCGTACATTGCAAAAACCTACTTTTCAGATGTGTATAAGCAAAAAGTACTAAGTATTTGTGTAAGAAAATCATAGATCCAAAAATGCGAAGTCAATAATACTATTACTCGAAATTACGACAATTATTTGTAAAATCCTAAACTTCAAAGACATTGTGCAAGTCCTAAATATTGTTGGATTCCAATAATTTTTGGGCTACATAGGTTTTAGACCAAGTGGCACGGAATGCCGGGTTGGAGAAATATGACATCGTAAGTTGAAAATTTTCTATAGGAGATGCAACCACCCTAGTATGTATGTATGTATGTATGTATATCTCTGTCTGTCTGTCTGTCTGTCTGTCTGTCTGTCTCTTCCAATTTCCATAATTTGCTACATGTATCTGCATACTCTTATATTATACGGTTAGTCCTTAGAATTGATAAATGCCTATAATTAATCGTATATCCGAAACAGCGAATAGAAAATAATGAAAGTCCAAAGAAATCATCTCGTTTTCTATGCGTGCAATTTGTATGCATGCAAATACATACACACATATATGTATATAGATAAATGCAATGCTTAAAGGGCAAAATATATCGTAATTTTTCTCCAGTTCCATGCATATTGTTATTATATATGAGTTATGAGTATAATAGCGGTTGACGTCGCGCGTTAAGTCGATAGCTTTATGACCATAGACCAAGGAATTGTCCCGAATCCACAATTTATGTGCATTTATATCGATATTATATATATACCAACTATATATACGATGTGTATGTATATATATATATATATATATATACATTGGACAATATTCAGGGATAACGTGAGCATAAATAATTACAATGAGCTACAAACGACCGTCGTAATCCTTGGTATACTTCATTATATTTATATGCATGTATATACGAGAAGTGCAGTGCAGACTGCATGCAGAAGATATACATTATAATGCATATAAGTATGTACATTTATATATTTATATAGGCCTATACATTACATATACAATACAAAGAATATACATCCATACATACATGCATAATATACAGGGTGGGCCATAAAAAAAGACCCCCCTAGGTTTTTTGCCCATATCTTGACCAAAAGTAAGAATTTCTAAATGAAATTTTAGAGGCTTATAGGCAATTCATATTCACACATGATGGCCAGATTTTATCAAAATATTTGAAACAGAGCAAAAGTTAAACCACTTTTAGTGAAGCCACCCACCGTTTTTTGACGATTCAAAAACGTAACGCAACAAAAAGTAGGTTTTTGTCAATATCTTGGCCAAAAGTAAGAATTTCGTAATGAAATTTTACAGGTTGATAGACAATTCATATTTACATATGTTGGCCAGATTTCATAAAAATATTTCAAACAGAACAAACGTTATATCACTTTTAGTGAGGCCACCCACCGTTTTTTTCACTTTTTTGAATCATCAAAAAACGTAGGGTGGCCTCACTAAAAGTGATATAACTTTTGTTCCGTTTGAAATATTTTTATGAAATCTGGCCATCATATGTAAATATGAATTGTCTATTAACCTGTAAAATTTCATTTCGAAATTCTTACTTTTGGCAAAAATATCGGCAAAAACCTACTTTTTGCTGCGTTACGTTTTTTAATCGTCAAAAAACGGTGGGTGGCCTCCATAATAGTGTCATAACTTTTGCTCTGTTTGAAATATTTTGATAAAATCTGGCCATCAGGTGTAAATATGAATTGTCTTTAAGCCTGTAAAATTTCATTTCAAAATTCTTACTTCTGGCCAAAATATTGGCAAAAAACGTAGGGGGGGTCTTTTTTTGGCCCACCCTGTATATACGATGAACAAACTTCGACGAGCCGGCTACTTACATCCTGATACAGCAGAAACTTTAGCTCAAGAGGCTGATAAGGTGCTTTTCAAAGCTGTTCAGGGAAATGAACTTCATGTCCTCCGTAACCTCTTTCCACTACAACGTGATCCATTATATAACTTTAGAGAAAGGGCTCACAATTTCATCCTCCCCAATAAAGACTCGTTAAACTTTATCCCAGGAATGTTATTCAAAAACATGTACTAACTATTTTGACCATAAGCTTTAAGCAGCCATACTGTTAATGTAAACCTACAGCGTTCTGTCTGTTGTTTATTGAATTAAACGAATATACATATAATACATACATACATATACATACATATACATGCATTCATACATACATGCATACATACAGACATAAACATACATACAGAAATACATACATACATGCATACATACATACATACATGCATGCATACATACATACATACATACATACATACATACATACATACATACATACATACATACATACATACATACATACATACATACATACATACATACATATATACATACATTCATACACATACATACATGCTTACATACATACATGCATACATACATATACATACATACATACATGCATACATACATACATACATACATACATACATACATACATACATACATACATACATACATACATACATACATACATACATACATACATACATACATACATACATACATACATATATACATACATTCATACACATACATACATGCTTACATGCATACATGCAGACATACATTCATACATACACATGCATTCATATATACATACATACATACATACATACATACATACATACATACATACATACATACATACATACATACATACATACATACATACATACATTCGCATACATACATAATACATACATACATGCATACGTGCATACACACATACATACATACATACATACATGTACATGCACATACATATGCATGCATACATACAGACATACACTCACACATATATACATACAGACATACATACCATGCACATACATATATACATGACATATGTATGTATTCAAATAATGAAACGCAATCATTCGTGAACGAAACTGCATGCAAGAAAAACATAGACCCGGAAGCCCTATGTGCGAGGTAATAAATGGCTGGAGATAAATAGACAGTCAGACATACAGACAGACAGACAGACAAAGCACATATTCATGCATCTCTGTATCTACGTGTGTCTCTGCAAGCATGCATATATAATATACTTACATGTACATCAATATGTGCAATACATCTGACAGACAGATACGCAGTCGGACAGACGAGCATACATAGCATACATACGCAGACATGCAGAGAGAGTGAGAAAGACAGACAGAGAGAGAGTGAGAGAGAGTGATAGAGACAGACAGACAGAGCCAGGGAGAGAGAGAGAGAGAGAGGCAGACTGTGGTGATGGGAATGAGAGGCATCTTTCATTTCGTAATTGTGGCGGAAGAAATATGCACAGCCGCACATTAACCCATGCTACGGTGGTGCAGTATATAATGTAGTCATGTGCATCATATACACAATATTATACACGCGCACGTATTGAAAAACAGGACGCTGCAGTCTATATTGGATTATTTGGTTTTTAATATTTTCGTGCTTCTGCATATTTTCCTTCAACGAATATCCTCCGTCGTTCCATGTTTCCTATAGCTTCTTGTCATTTATGTTGACTGGGGAAATCTATAGATGGATGCTAGGGCCAATCCTCTTTAAACCTTCTCAATTCAGTGCCTCAGTTTAAATCCTCTGTTACCGCTATTCCTTTAACACCAAGCTGCTTGGTGTTATATATATAGAACGCTAGTGTTAGAACAGTTTCGAAGAGAAATTTTTCTCTTCACCAGAAATTGGTTTCTTCTGCTCTGCATGTCTGGTTCGCGACACAGTTGCAAATATCGTTTTTTTTATTCTTCTCAGAAAAGTTCCGTTTTTTCGGGAGCTTTTTTGTCTCTTTTTCCGTTTTTATATTCTGCAGCCAATATGTGACCATTGGTCTATTTATTTATTTGCTGTTTGTTATTGTATCCCTTAATTTTACTTTCGTCTCACATCCCTTATACTAGGCCCTATATATATACGCTGTCTCCGTACTTTCAAAGATTGCGCTAATTCATGTTAATATTTTACTGTTTTATGTATAGGCCTAGTGTTTACTAACAAAGTTGAGCTATATTTAGCCTACTTGTTGAATATGATTAGCCTAAGTTGCATAAACATAGTTTTTGATATTTAAATGCAACTCAAGATATAACAAAGTTCAATTGTTTTTCATTTGTTCTCGTTTTTTCCGTTAAGAAATAAATCGACGTTTTATCTCGTTTTTGCTCGGATTTGCAACTGATGTATATATAACAACATTTAAGCATAGGCCTATATGCTACATAATGGGTAGTATAAGCATTTATTTTCTGTTCTTTATTTATATGATGTAGGCCTATAATGCATGTAGGCTACATGTATTATTATTAATATCTGTATAATATTATGTATACGCTGTATACGTACACGGACATATAACATTCGAATGGATTTCTTCGGAAATCGTGAAGCGACGAATTTCGTCAAATGGTCGACTCTTTTCCTAGAAATCTTCCTTCCAGTTCGTTGTCTTCAATGAGCGTCCACAATGCCTGGAGTGGTCACGTGACCCCATCCATCCGGATCGCTGTCTCGTGAATATTCATGAGGTTAAGCGATCACTTGTCGGTTTTGGCGCCAATCGTCGCTTCAGATTTTTCCATATAAAGGACTCTACGTCCTCATTTCTTAAATTGGCCGCCGTGTCCCGAAGGCGTGACGTCATTTCCGCTCGGCGGCTTTGACAACGTTGGGAAGTTGTTTGGAATTCCCCAGCGGCGCGTCATTGAACACGTGACTGATGGACATATCCACTCTGTCTGTCTGTCTGCTTCCCTGTCTGGCTCTCTGACTGTCTCTCGGTCCGTCTGCCTGTCTGCTTGTCAGTCAAACAGTCAGTCAATCTGCTTGTCAGTCTGTCTGTCTACCTGTCTGCCTCTGATTAATTGTCTGTCAGTCTGTCTGTCTGTCTGCCAGCTGAATCTTGATTCTATGCAAACCGAAAATGACGTGTCGGTTGTTTCAGACTGCTATCGTTGTTCGTTGGTGTACGTTGCCATTGGTGTTGTTTAAGCCGTTGTTCATAGTTTACCGTTAACAATACACAAGGTTGACTATATTCTGATACTGAGCACAATAGTGAATGTTCGCGTTTTTATTTAGCGACCTTACATGACCTCGATCCATATATTTATGGCCTCGACCCAGATAGCCATGGACTTGAAGGTTCGACCCCTGCTCATTTTTAATGAATTGATCGATGGAATTTTTCGCCCCTCGCTCACCCGTTTGAGTCGACGCTGCGCCATGTTTAGGTTCCCGTGCGAGGGCTGAGGTTTATATCCCTGAAATAGGCCGCCTTTGGTTATCGAACCGCCACCCGCACGCTATTTTTCACAGATGCGTATTAAACGAAAATTATTAGACTATTGTTGTTGTTGTTATTATTATTATTATTATTATTATTATTATTATTATTATTATTATGCCTTTTTATTATTATTATTATTATTATTATTATTATTATTATTAATATTATAATCTCTAATGTTTCAATTATTATTATTATTATTATTATTATTATTATTATTATTATTATTATTATTATTATTATTATTATTATTACTATTATTATTATTATTATTATTATTATTATTATTATTATTATTATTATTATTATTATTATTATTATTATTATTATTATTATTATTATTGACGCAAAAGTTTTGAAAATTCGAGTTAAGCAATTGGAGCGATTTATGATTTAAGCAACCACACAACATTTTAGTTTCATTTCCACAGCGTGTGGACGTTGTTCAGCTCAGGTAGACAGGAATGGAAGAATATTGATAGTGCGCTAATGCTATTTAGTCTAGCAATTAACCGCGGGTAAGAATTTTACGATGCAGAAAGAAAGAATGTTGTCTGACATCTTTTCAGGTGTGTTTTTTATCCTTGACGAATCCTCTTGATCGTCTTGATTATGTGTTTGTCAATCTTTCACTAAGCGCTTCTGCTTTGCAGAATGGACAGCTTCCTTATATATGCCACGCATCGCTGGCAGTACACTAAAATAGGGTAGTCAGATTAACTGCTTACAAAACGGTTGTTTTGCGTCGGAATAATGCAAGTCGTGCACTACCTAGCGATAGGTTTAAAGAGGTAGATGTAGTATAATTGTAGTCGACCGGAAAGACTGCTGAATCGTTTTAATGTTGAATCCTAACTATATTCAGCGACATTGCGCAGCTTCTGTAGGGTCTAATATTACAGATTCCTAAGTGTCTTAAGCTTCTCATTGGGCAAACAAAATAACAATTGCAAAGAGCTAAAGATGTTAGAGTTGAGTTAATGCCTGATTTGCAAAAACGCTGTAATGTGGAACAACAACAATTGCAGTCAAGTTGTGTTTAACTTCTCTGACAATTTATTATCAAAAGGAGCCAGAAAGTAGACACTGGGCCTTTAGGACTTCTGTAACCATCTTTTGCATAGTCTACAACTACATCCGTATCAACTATTATCCATTTTTGGAAACATGATTCGTGTATCTGTCTCCATGGTGATAATGTTTGATTCTCAACAACGTGAACACGCCTTTTCAGAATGACAAATCATTCTTTTGAGCAAACTTTAATTCTGGCCGTATTTATAACTGTAGTCATCAGATACCCGATAGTGCAGAATCAACGTTTTTCAAAAAAAATTCACGTCACATCATTATTTTAAAAGAAATTGACGTCATAGAGAAGGTCATGTTGTCATACCTTTATTGTATTAGATACAGGGCCGCATTAAGGCTAGTGCGGACCCGGGTGCCTTGATGACATGCGGGCCTGCTTCTCAGGTTTCTATCAGCCACCGGGCCACCATGGAGGCAAATACATGTAATCATACCGTGTTCACTAATGAGTATATCCAAATGATACTTTTCCTTCAATGGGCTGAACTGATTAAAGACACTAGATTAAACCTGCAACATGAACACGCTGCACTTTCATTTTGAATATAATGAATAAAAGCACCAATGTCAAATAATATATTAGGCTATAACCAGTATTCCTATTTACTTAGTGTTGCGTGTTTATCTATTTATCATTAAAATAAAATGCAGCAAGCAAATACAATGTGGAAATAACAAAAATGTAAACAATGGGGAGGAAACATCTGTCTTTCGAACAGCACTGAAATGATGAGGAATTTCGTTAAAATGACATATTTAAATGCTGCCATTGCAGTAAGAAAATTCAAATAAATTTTGACAATGGGAGGTGCAAATCACCTTCCTAAAACTCCCCCCCCGCTTGAATAGATCTATGAAACTTGTGCTTCAAGTACCGAATAGGTAAGCTTATATATCAGAAATTCTGAATCGCAAGAGCTAAAGGAAACCTCACACAATGGCAAAAGTAGTTTTCAAAATGCAGTGAAGGGGGAAGGTAACTCGAACAATTTTGTTGTTTGGGTTGCCACAACTTCCAAAAGGTTACCAAGGGGTCGCCACAATAGAAAGGTTGAGAACCGCTGTTTTGAAAAAGCATTTTCCTTTGCGCACGATATGCATGTACTGCCTTTCCATGCACGTCAATCCTCTGATTTTCTTTATTCTCATTTAGTCGGGTCAATCTACGACATGACCCCAAAAAATTGCAAGAAAGCGTTTTATGACAATTTTCTGGTGTCTTAGGTCTGGTGATGAACATACTAAAAGTTACAGAAATCGCACCACGGCAAGTGGTCTAATTTTGGCGGGGAAAAGATGGCCGTCAATTGGACCAGGCATGCAATCTGGAAATGATGCTGTTAGGAGCAAATCATGTAATAATTTTGTAATTTCTTCTACTTTCCTACCTTCTCCTTTTTCTTCTTCATCCTCATTCCTCCTATTCCTCATCTTTAATCCTCTTCCTCATTCCTCCTATTCCTCATCTTTAATCCTCTTCCTCATTCCTCCTATTCCTCATCTTTAATCCTCTTCCTCATTCCTCCTATTCCTCATCTTTAATCCTCTTCCTCATTCCTCCTATTCCTCATCTTTAATCCTCTTCCTCATTCCTCCTATTCCTCATCTTTAATCCTCTTCCTCATTCCTCCTATTCCTCATCTTTAATCCTCTTCCTCATTCCTCCTATTCCTCATCTTTAATCCTCTTCCTCATTCCTCCTATTCCTCATCTTTAATCCTCTTCCTCATTCCTCCTATTCCTCATCTTTAATCCTCTTCCTC
>OX457041.1:23208531-23222221 GCA_949752735.1 Lumbricus terrestris | reverse complement strand
TCAATCTCTCTGTCTGTCTGTCTGTCTGTCTGTCTGTTTCTCTCTCTCTCTCTCTCTATATATATATATATCTATATATATATATATATATATATATATATATATATATATATCTGTCTCTCATAACTCCTGTCGTTTGTCACGAGGTCAATCTCTGTCTGTGTCTGTCTGTCTCTCTCTCTCTTTCTTCCTCCCTTTCTCTCGCGCTCTCTCTTTCTCTATTGTCTGTCTGTCTGTCTGTCTGCTCTCTGTCGCTGTCTGTCTGCTCTATATCTGTCTCTAGCTGTCTGTCTCTCTATCTCTGGTCTCTGTCTCTCTGAGTCTCTGTCTGTGCAAGTATTTCCTTATACATGTACATGTATGCATATCGATAGCAATCTTCCGCAACACTTTCACCCAGAAAGAGCCACATAGGGCCTACATGTCTTGCTCTGTAGATCATGTCTATACATCCAATAAATGTACGTGCGACTCTTTTCTGTGTCTTTGTCTCCGTCTGTATCTTTGCTGCATGCTTATATTCTTCTGTCCATCTTATTCTCTTCTCTCTTTTTTCTCTCTGTCTATATGTTTCGCCGACACTCTCTCCTTCGTTTTTCACTTTCCATTCTCTTAGAGTAAAACTATATATCTTCGCATTT
This sequence comes from Lumbricus terrestris, assembly GCA_949752735.1. Classification (NCBI taxonomy): domain Eukaryota; kingdom Metazoa; phylum Annelida; class Clitellata; order Crassiclitellata; family Lumbricidae; genus Lumbricus; species Lumbricus terrestris. The sequence continues at coordinate 23,221,580 of OX457041.1, read as the reverse complement.
GATGTCTTCACTTCGTCTATATAGGCTATACTTTGTCACGTTGTGTGTCTTTCCAGCAAATCTTTTCACTCTCTTCTTTCCCTGCTTCTGTTCCTCTTCCTCCTCTTCTTACTCCTCTTTCTTCTCCTTCTCCTCTCCTTCTTCTCCTTCTCCTCCTTTTCCTTCTCCTCCTTCACCTCCTTCTTCTCCTTCTCCTTTTTCTTCATCTCCTTCTCCTTCTCCTTCCTCCTTCTCCTTTTTCTTCTTCTCCTTCTTTTTCTTCTCCTTCCCCTCCTTCTCCTTCTCCTCCTTCTCCTTCTCCTCCTTCTCCTTCTCCTTCTTCTCTTTCTCCTTCTCCTCCTCCTCCACTCAGCCGATTTATATAATCGCGCCATCGATGTCTCACGTGGTCTCTTTATGCGACGATGACCGACAACAGACGATGGACAAGGGACAACAGCGGACAACAACGGACAACAATGGACAACAGCGGACAACAATGGACAACGCCTGGAAGCCCGTCTTCTGTATCTTCAAGGTCACAGTCTATCAGGTCAAGGGCAGAGCCGCCGCGGCACGTATCGGCCGTGACGCCATATTGCAGCGTGAAGAGGAGTAGGCTATTTACATAGCGCTGCTTTAATAGTCTCCAAGGCGATCGAATTGTCGTTCAGAAAAAAGACTGCATGGGAAATGCGGCTAAATGATTGGCCACCGACGATGCAGGAGCAGCAAAGAACAGATGTGAGCAATGAGCATACGGACGGACGGACGGACGGACGGACGGACGGACGGACGGACGGACGGACGGACGGACGGACGGACGGACGGACGGACGGACGGACGGACGGACGGACGTGAAAGAGATAAACCGATATTAAACGGATTAACAGATAAACGGATTGTTGGAACAATTGGTGGATGGATAAATAAATCCATTGCTGTTGTTGTTGTTGTTGTTGTTGTTGTTGATGATGATTTGTAAAAAAGCTTGTGAAGTATGATTACGGATGACGCCAAATGCCTTGCAGATTTGAGAATAGCTAAGTGAAAAGATGCTTTCTATTATAAGAGAAAATAATGTGACAATGAGCGAAAGGTTGATGAAGAAGAGTGTGACCAAATCGATTATGTGGATGTCTGTTACAGTATACCATACGAATTTTAGACAAGGATAACTAGGGAGGAGGGCTTAAAGGTTAGATTATTTTAGATACGAAAATGGCGTAGAATGGAGACAGTCAGCTGAATTGGAAGTAGGACAAAATAATGAAGAAATACAAGATCATGGTACAGGAAAGAGGAGCCTTAATGGAGACAATCAGAAGCCGGCCGGAAAAATGGGAGGGTCACATAATGAGGTCTATAAGAACTGTAATCAAGGGAGCTATGCAAGAGGAAAAGAGCGAAGAAAAAAATCGAAAGATGATGTTGGATTGTTTGCTGAAGGACGAACACAGCATGCAGGAAAATAAGGCTAAACAACGGGACAAATTGCGACAGTCGAAGCAATACTTACGAACCTGCCTAAAGGCAGAGTACCGCGGAGGTTAATATATAAATGGGACTAAATAGGGGCCTCAACCGCAAATGGGCTAAATCAATCAACTATTTAATCCAGTCAATCAGTCAATGAAAATTCGACAACTAATCAGTCAATCAATTGATCGATCAAACAATCTGAAAAAACAGATTATCAATCAATTTAAGTGTAGGCTATAGTTTTCAGTAAATTGGTGAATGTAGGATTATGTAGGCTATGCTACTCGATCATACATGTAGATCTAGTTGTGGCTGCTTCGCTCTTTAATGACGCTTGAAATCTCCAGGGAACATTCTTTGTTTAAGAGAGTTCAATTCGGAAAAATAATTTTTCTAGCTCATTTCTGAAAAACAATGTATCAGATGTTGAGGGAATTTTACACTCGGGTGCAGTTCCAGAGTAGGGGAGACCGGGGTGTAGCGTATTAAATCGCTATTATCTATCAATCTAACTTGTCTAGTATTAAGTGTTAATTGTAGGTAGAAGTTAAGTCAGACAATGTAGTGGCGTTGATTTAATTAGTTAATTAATTGGCGTTGTTAGAAGGATTAATATTTAGTAATACGATCAGCAAACGAAACTACAGAAGCGCTAAAGAAGTGCAGCGAGATTGATAAGCGTTGGTTGCTATTGGAGACTATAGCAACAAAAACAACGTAACGACGCGTAAGCCAATTAAAACGCAGTCTAACTGGTTAAACACACGTCATCGACAGAAACGGTTGAAAGATCGATTTCTGCAGTTGGAGCTAATGGCGAAGGGTCATTTTGTTGCGGCAAATGAACTCTTAAGTGAAATTAGCGGCAGAATGATTGGTATGTGGCACCTTCGACGTTGAGAAGAAGGGTGGCCAACGGACGTTCAGTTTTCGAGACAGTTTTTGCGATCGAGGTAAATTCTGGAGCTTGGAGAACTATCGTCATTCGTGGGTGAAGAGTTTGCTCGAGGATTTTGAATTCTACGAACATTGGAGAGAGTCGCTGGAGATAATCACACGGTTGATTCAAACATTTATGATCACACGGTTGATCTGGACGTTGATGTATACGCTGGAATTGTGACACATTACATCCATTCGAGTAAGAATACTGGCATTTGTGAATACAAAATATACTCCTTGGAATTTCGTTGTTCGGCCTGGACTGCGAAATATCTTCGGTATATATTATTCCACTGCATATTCGAGGACACTTGGTTGTCGAAATACAAGGATCGGAACTACGACGATTTACAGAATTGGCGGACGATGAACTAGAAAGAATTCTACACTCAAGTGAAGCTAAGAAACATAATAAATCTAGTAATCAATCAACGCCAATAGGTAAATAGGGACACTGCATAATTGTATTGTTTCTTTAATAATAATCAATATATTTTACATTTAAAAGAATTGGTTTCTCTTTGAACTGGCTATTTAAATGCAGTACATGTTTGATACCTGCTAAAATGAGCATATGCTAATAATAAGAGGCTACAAATGGGATGCTCGCGTCGGGATATATAATTGACAATATTATTGTTAATTAAATTGAACTTTACTGACATTTATCTTGAAGAGACAAAACTGATTAAAATGCAAAGTTATTTGAATGTTAAAGGACATCAGCGCAACGCTGACATTAATGCTTAATTAATACATCATTAGAGTCGGTGCGATAATCTTATTGCGTAACATACACCAGAGATTGTATTACGTTAAGAGGGAGCATTAGTGTGACGCTTAATAATTTTAATAATTATTATAAGCGAGTGTGAAATTGTATAGCGCATATTTGAGCGTTAAATTTATTACTACTTAACCAAAAGTGAGTAAGTAAGAATGTCAATTACGGAGTGGCAACAATGGATTGATATGGGACGTGCACAGTCGTTGGAAGGTGAAGAATTGAAGGAATTTGTCAGAGACAGACAGAACGAATTACGACAACAGAGGGCGGAGGAACGAGAAGAAGCGAAGGCAGCTAGAGAGAATGAATTGGAGCTAGCGCGAGAAGCGACTAGATTAGCTGAAGCTAAGGCTATTAGAGAGGCAGAGTCAGCGCGTGATGCGGCTAAAATTGCTGAGGCAAAAGCAGTTAGAGAAAAAGAAATAGAAATAGCGAGGATGGCTGACGCTAGGCTTATACGCGAAGCAGAGATGAACGAGGCAAGGCTTACGCGAGAAGCAAATGACGTCAGACTGGAAAGAGAAGCAACTGAGGCGAGGCTTGCAAGAGAAGCGAGTGAAGCTTTAGAGCATAAAAGACTCGAGATTCAAATGAGACTGAGAGAGATAGAATCGAGAGATGGACGAAACAGGGATGATGGAGATTCTTATATGACGATGGGTGACAACCACCAAGGAAACCAAAGTCATAAGGGAATGAAGAATATTAAATTCCCAATATTTAACGAGGCAAAGGACTGTCTCGATGCGTATCTTCTTAGATTTGAGCGGACGTGTACGACATACGAGATACCAAGAGATGCATGGTCGCTGATGCTAGCACGACATCTTGAGTCGAAAGCATTAGAAGTATACCAGCGTTTGTCGGCTGAAGAAACACAAGACTACGATTGTTTAAAGAAGCATCTCCTGAAAAGATTCCAATTAACAGAAGGAGGGTATCGTAACAAGTTTAAGACTAGCAAAATGGAACAAGGAGAGACTCCTTCGAATTTCATTTACAGATTGCAGCGATACTTGCAGCAATGGTTGCTTCAAGCAGGATTTAAGCAGACCTACGAAGGAATCGAGGATCTACTGCTAAAGGATCAATTTTTCCTCACTTGTAGTAATGAGTTGAGGATGTTCATTAAAGAGAAAGGAAAAATGAGCTTGAAGGACACATTGACATGTGCAGAATCCTACATCGAAGCTCATGGGTACAGATATGCCGAGAATTCTGTGAAACCTCAAGGGAGATTCAATAATGACAGAGGTAATGGAAAGTCATTTGAAGAGAAATCGAGAGAGAAATTCCAAGGAAATGTAAATAGAGGAAGAGTTGAAACGCGACAGAACAAAGAGACAAATCACAGTGGAAATGTGAATAGAGGATTTAGTAGAGATAGGGAGTAGGCAGCGGAACACAAGATAACTTGTTTTGCATGCGGAAAGGTAGGTCATAAAGCATTTGATTGTGTGCATAAAGCCAAAGGGTTTGTTAAACACACAGCTGCAGCCGTACAAATTTACGAGAATAGGGCGTACAGGGCTGTACAGACGAATGAAAGCACGAAATCAAATGAAGTTGACAGAACAGTAGAACGCCAGGATAGGAAAGGTAAAGAAGAAGTACCGAAACACATGGCAGCAAGTACGGTAGTTACAGAACGGAAAGATGGTTGCATTGACATTGAAAGTATAGACGAATGTCAAGCGAAGGTCAATGGAGTAGACGCCAATTGTCTTTACGATTCTGGAGCGAGTACGTGTATTGTGAGGAGATCGCTGATCAGAGATAGTGATTTGACTGGGAAGGAAACGCACTGCATCCTAGTTGATGGAAGCTTAAGGTGTTTTCCTACAGCCCATGTAAACATTGAGAGCGAGTATTTTACTGGTGAAGTTGAGGCAATGGTTATGGACGAACCAGTAAAGCCGATTATTATTGGACGCGTGAGAGGGTTAAAATATACAGTAACGAATGAGAACACGGATGAAAATGCGATTAATTGTGACAAAGGAGAGAAAGAGGATGAGACGATTGTGAGTGAGAAACAAGAAAAAGTTGGGTATAAAGGTATACTCAAGAGAGTTGTGAATGCTAATTCACGTTGGCAAGATGCCAAGAAGACAGTAAGATTCGAGTATGATGAGATGAGCACGGAGTATGATGATGTAATGGAGAAAGTTGTAAGTGATGACGTCATGAGCAGTGACGTACATCAGACAACAGCAGCGATAGAAACGAGAGTTGAGTCGAAGAAAGTGGTGAAGTATAAACCACTCAAGGTCACTGAAATGCCCGACCTAAATATAACCACAAAAGAAATAAAGGAATTACAGAAGACAGATGAGACATTGAAGAGTTGCTGGGATAAAGCATCTGAATGGAATGGCGATGAGAAGAGTACAGAAAAAGTGCTGTACGTAAAGAAAGATGGATTGTTGTACCGGAGATGGAAGGAAGTATTGAAAGATGAAGCGAAGTGGCAGTTGATGGTGCCGAAACAGTTGAGAAATAAAGTTCTAGCTGTAGCACATAACTCGCTACTGTCAGCTCATCTGGGCATGAAGAAGACTCACGATAAAATTGTGAATGAATTTTATTGGCCAGGAATAAACCAAGAAGTTCGGCGATATATATTAAGTTGTGATGTATGCCAGAAAGCAGTAGACAAGAAAGTGAACTACAAGGCACCGATGGGACATCTTCCAGTGCTGGATGTACCGTTTAAGCATGTCTGTGTAGACATCATAGGAGTCATAGAGCCAATGTCTATGAGAGGATATCGTTATGTATTAACGATTATCGACTTAAGCACCAGATATCCTGAAGCGATACCATTGAAAGGTATAAGTACAGAGGAAGTGGCGGAAGCCTTGTTTAACTTTTATTGTCGGATGGGCGTACCACAGAGGATTCATACAGATAGAGGAAGTCAGTTTACGTCAGAACTAATGGCCGAAGTAAACAAAATGTTGCTAATCAAGCATACGATGACGAGTCCATACCACGCGATGGGAAATGGTTGTGTAGAACGTCTTAATGGAACGATTAAGACAACACTGAGAAAATTGATAGGTGAACAAGTTAAAGAGTGGGACAGGTACTTGGCACCATTACTTTTTGCATTACGAGATACTGTACACGAGAGCCACGGATACACACCTTTCGAATTAATCTTCGGAAGATCTTGTAGAGGTCCGATACAGATATTGAAGGAACTGTGGACAAATGAAAAAGTGGAAGACGAGGTGAAGGATGTGTACACATATATGACAGGTCTACGAGAACGTATAGAGGAAACGTGTAACATGGCGCAGAAAGCAATTCACAAAGCTAATGCGAAGAACAAGAAATATTACGATAAAAAGGCACGATATAGAAAACTGGAGATAGGTGATAAAGTCCTATTGTTACTGCCGAGTTGTAATAATAAGATGCTTGTGAAATGGCAAGGACCATTTGTTGTCAGAGGGAAAATTGGAGATTACGATTATAAAGTTGAGGTTGATGGTGGAAAACTGAAAACATACCACATCAACATACTAAAGAGATATTACGAGAGGAGTGAAGAAGAATTGTCAGGTTCTGAGACAATAGCATATGTGTCGGCTATTGTACATGATGGTAAAGAAGGTGAGGATGAAGAGGAGGAGATATTGAACTTGTATGTCAGTAAGCAAACTGAGACGTACAAGGATGTTGATATTAATCCACAATTAGAAGATGAACAGAGAGGTGAATTAGAGAAATTACTGAGAGAATATCAAGACATATTCACAGATAAACCAGGAAGAACTGACATGGTGAAACACGAGATTCATCTTACGAGTGATGAACCTGTTAGGATGAAAGCGTATCCAACACCGTATCATCTACAGTCAGAAATTGATAAGGAAATTGAGATAATGTTAGAGAATGGGATAATAGAAAGATCAGAAGCAGCATACGCAGCACCGCTTGTTGTTGTCAAGAAGGCTGATGGAAGCAATAGACTTTGCTGCAACTATAAGCAATTGAATAAAGTGACAGTTTTTGATCCAGAACCGATGATGTCAAACGAGGATATCTTCAATAAACTGAGTGGCAGCAAAATATATAGCAAGTTTGATTTTTGCAAAGGATATTGGCAAATTCCAATGAGCGAAGAATCAAAAGATTATACGACTTTCATTTGTGCAAGAGGGTTGTATAAATTCAACGTTCTACCATTTGGATTGGTAAATAGTGCTTCAAGCTATAACAGACTGATAAGGAAGATTTTGCATGGAACCGAGAATCTGGAGAGTTATGTTGACGACATACTAGCTCATACAGAAGGATGGACTAAACATATGAAGATTTTACGAGAATTTTTTCAAAGAGTGAGAGATGCTCACCTAACTTTGAAACCAAAGAAATGTTCATTAGGCTATGGACGCATAGATTTCTTGGGTCATACGTTAAACAACGACGACATTAGTCCTAAAGGAGAATCGATAGATAAGATTGTGGAGATGCCACAACCGAAAACGAAGAAACAAATAAGAAGCTTTTTGGGAGCAATAAACTATTACAGAAAGTTTATCCCGCATTGTGCTGAACTGATGGCACCATTAAGTGACTTGACAAAGAAGTCAGCAGCTAATAGTGTTGATTGGAACGAGGAATTAGATGAGAGTTTTAGTAAGCTGAAAGCAGCACTTGCTAAGACACCAATACTAAAGTTACCAAACTTGGAGAAGGAATTCGTGATTCAAACGGATGCATCAGGAAGAGGAATAGGTTGCGTACTGATACAGCAGTATGAAGGGGTAAACCACCCAATTGCATATGCGAGTAGGAAACTATTGGAGAGAGACGAGATATTCAGTTGAGGAGAGAGAATGTCTAGCGATAATGTGGGGAATTAGTCGGTTTGACAGGTACTTGTGTGGAAAGCAGTTTGTGATTGAGACGGACCACTGCGGACTACAGTACATGAAGGAAGGAAGAATGAAGAATGCGAGAGTCATGAGGTGGAGTCTAGCACTTCAAAATTATTGCTTTACGATACGCTATATCAAGGGGAGCAATAATGTTATGTCTGATTATTTGAGTAGAGGAATTACATAGTACTTAAATATATCAGTAATGTATTATAATAATGTAGGTAAGAAATAGTTCAGTAATGTTGTATTGTTATGTAAGATAGAATAAGAAGTTGATAGAAATTTAGTTGATAGATAATTAGGTGAGATTGTAAAGCCTGATTACAGACTTTTGAAGGAGGGGTATTTGTAGCGTATTAAATCGCTATTATCTATCAATCTAACTTGTCTAGTATTAAGTGTTAATTGTAGGTAGAAGTTAAGTCAGACAATGTAGTGGCGTTGATTTAATTAGTTAATTAATTGGCGTTGTTAGAAGGATTAATATTTAGTAATACGATCAGCAAACGAAACTACAGAAGCGCTAAAGAAGTGCAGCGAGATTGATAAGCGTTGGTTGCTATTGGAGACTATAGCAACAAAAACAACGTAACGACGCGTAAGCCAATTAAAACGCAGTCTAACTGGTTAAACACACGTCATCGACAGAAACGGTTGAAAGATCGATTTCTGCAGTTGGAGCTAATGGCGAAGGGTCATTTTGTTGCGGCAAATGAACTCTTAAGTGAAATTAGCGGCAGAATGATTGGTATGTGGCACCTTCGACGTTGAGAAGAAGGGTGGCCAACGGACGTTCAGTTTTCGAGACAGTTTTTGCGATCGAGGTAAATTCTGGAGCTTGGAGAACTATCGTCATTCGTGGGTGAAGAGTTTGCTCGAGGATTTTGAATTCTACGAACATTGGAGAGAGTCGCTGGAGATAATCACACGGTTGATTCAAACATTTATGATCACACGGTTGATCTGGACGTTGATGTATACGCTGGAATTGTGACACATTACATCCATTCGAGTAAGAATACTGGCATTTGTGAATACAAAATATACTCCTTGGAATTTCGTTGTTCGGCCTGGACTGCGAAATATCTTCGGTATATATTATTCCACTGCATATTCGAGGACACTTGGTTGTCGAAATACAAGGATCGGAACTACGACGATTTACAGAATTGGCGGACGATGAACTAGAAAGAATTCTACACTCAAGTGAAGCTAAGAAACATAATAAATCTAGTAATCAATCAACGCCAATAGGTAAATAGGGACACTGCATAATTGTATTGTTTCTTTAATAATAATCAATATATTTTACATTTAAAAGAATTGGTTTCTCTTTGAACTGGCTATTTAAATGCAGTACATGTTTGATACCTGCTAAAATGAGCATATGCTAATAATAAGAGGCTACACGGGGCTACAAGTAACAATTTACACATTTCATCGACTTGCGGCAGAACTGTTCCTCCAAGTACGGCACACAATATATCAGTGAAAACCTTCATGAGAGCTTTATAATTAGGCAAAATTTCAAATGTCTCACTATATTACTTTAGGAAATAAATGAGGTCAAAAAAATATTTTTGTGTTACAAGTTGCCCCGGCTTGGGGTTGGTTGAAACAGGACCTGGGGTAAATTGTAACAATGCTTTTAGCATTGGGGTAGGTTGTAACACAACACATGTAGTCTATAGGCCCTACTGTTATTCCACGTCGTCTGAAACACACTCATGGCAGAAATAATTCACAGCGCCATCAGTGCAAACCATTTGAGATCACTTCTTACAAGCCAAACAGTGGATACAGTCTTTCTTTTGATTTTGACAGCACAAAAAGGCTAAAAAAAAGTAATCGCCAGCGTTCGAGGTACTTCTTTTCTGAAGATTCTTCTTCTTGTTTGGTACTTTATGTTTCTTGAGACCATTGCTTGTCTTCTTTTTCGTCTCGAGAAGGTGAAGTGTCTGACCGAGGCTCGATCAGCGATGCGTCATTCGACCGTAGGTCTGCTTCAGCAGGAGGTGAAGTTTGCGGTTGGGCATTGTCGTTTGCAGCAGCTGAATCCGTAGTAATCAATTGATCATCCTCGGCCGACGACTATCAACTTCATTTGTACCCATTAGAAATTTTTTTATCACTTGACCTTTACAGTTTTTTAAGAAACCGGAAAATAGTAACATGGCATAGGCTATGTTGAATTTCTTCGCAACTGTACGGCAAGGTCGGTTAAGCATGGTTAGTCATCTCTTCTGCCGTTTCTTTCATTTCAACCAGTGTGGTTTCTCCTCTAGAACTTTTCCTTTTGTAAGTCCTCATCTAGGCCTACAGTTTAAAATAGTTCGGCAGGATTCAAGTAAAAATAAATCTTTTAAAAGGTGGTTTTGGGGCAATTTGTAACACCGTTACAACAAGCCCCTTGAAAATTGTTACAACCTGCCCCGATCACACGTCTAAGATGATTACATAAAATTTTCAAACTCCACGTTAGTTGACGAAATGCTTCATTCTGTCATGTAATCTAACATAAACAAGCTTCGCATTGACCTACAGTAGGTAAGAATATCGTGCGCCAGACGAGAGCAATGAGAAAAGCAATACGAATTGAAAAACTTACTTTTAGTTGCAAAAATCACACTTTTGGAAAAACGATTCTGTTATGGCGTAACGCAAGCAAAGCCGAAAGGAACATTAAACGGAAACGATATGCCGCATACTATGACGTGCATACGCTGATTCCCTTAATTTCAGTTTTCCTTATTTTTACGAAGTTACAACCTGCCCCTGTTACTTTTAGCCCCGGTCTCCCCTACATTACATGATTAGACACGCACTTATAAAAACTGTTCTTTTCATCGCCGGAGTGGGACTGGGAACGCCTCTTAGTAGATTGTCTCGAAGGAACTCTTGTGTGTCATCTTAATGCATGAATGAATGAAAAAAAAAATGAATGAATGAATGAATGATCGATCGATCGACTGATTGATTGATTGTTTGATTAATTGATTGATTGATTGATTGATTGATCGATCTATTGAACAGTATAACGCTTAGCATGATTTAGAAAAGATTAATTTCTAAGATAGTCGTAAACTTATTATTGGAGAATAGTGAACTGCAAGCCAGTGGTGACCGGTGTGCATGGAAAGAAGAAATGTAGAAGAGATGCAGTCGAAGAAGACAGGAAACTTTGCAGAATCATGTAGAAATAGGTTAAGTTGCTACGTAGAATACGCCATAAGTAGGATATAGGATTGTAGGGTGATAAAATTAGTAGAATAAGCTTATAGCATTATACTAAGGGTGATAAAATTCAACCTGAGAGAGAGGGGACATTGGCACCGTATGAAGAACAAAATTTGCTTATGAACCTTGTTTCCTATAGGAACTGTCTGCACTGGAAAATTTTCGGTCAGCCTGAGAAGAAAACTGTTTTCTTTCGAAAGTAACAATAATTATTATACTCTCCGACTGCATGTATAGGTTTCGACTCGAACGTCATCGTCAATCGTTCTGCTCATGACATTGCAACGGCTGATCGCAACAACCTGACGAAACGCAACAGGTGCAGTAATGCCCAGACGGCGCCGACAACCAACTTAACAGACGCCGATAAACCTCCGGATGCTATGGCGACGACGATAATGACGACGACGTCGGAGGCCGTCGCTATGCCAACCAGCACGCTACAGGTCAAACTGTCTTCAGGTGAGGATGACTTATATTTGAAGGAGTTTATTTCTATAGATCTATAGGTCTATCCCATCATCAGTCTTCTTCCGTCAACATTCGAGTTTTTAATATAGACTCGGATAAAAAAGAGAAATATACAATGAAACAGGCACAGAAAGGCAAGACAAGGATAGTCTACTATGATACAGAGATACAAGAGGAAATATATAGAGTGGCGCAGATATACAAACAGCAGTGGCGGCGCCAGGATTTCAGTTTTGGGGGGGCTAAAGGGGTTTTTCGTGCAAATATTTCATTTTTACATGGGAAAAAATGAATGGCCTTTTTAGGGGGGGGGCTTAGCCCCCTTGCCCCCCCTTGCGCCGCCACTGACAAACAGAGGCATCGTCAGAGGTATACGCGCTTGACGCATGCAATCTCAACGCTGACGGTGAGAAAATAATGGCGACTAAAAGAGATGTACAAATAGGCCTATCGAAGAACGGAGCCATAGCCTAAAGACATTTCAGGCAGAAAACCAGATAGACAACCAAGCAGACAAATAGACAGGCAACCAGGCAGACAACCAGGCAGAAAGAATGACGAACGAATGATACGACAGATGTTAAACCAATCGAATGTATTGTATACGTGGTTCGTCTGTTTAGAATGGCACTATAGAAGCGTTGAAGCTGGTCGCTGGAAAGGATTAGACGCTGCATGCAGCAAATTAGCAACAAACAGTTTTCTATCGCATTTAAAACAATTCTCATTCTCTTCTCAGATCAGCGCGATTTCTTCGCCTCTCCAGTGTCCTTTCGCCACCCCCCGCCTCCTTTTTCAACCATCCAGCCACTTTAATCCTGTCTCCCACTCTTCTCCACGAGTTCTTCTATAGACGCTACACCCTCCCAGATCCTTCCCCGCTTTGCTTCCATGGCTCGACGAATCTTTTCAGCGTCGCCTCCGATGATTATAGCAATGATGGCATAATGATGACATGTCATCGTCGTCGTTGTCGTTGTCGTCGTCGTCGTCGTCTAAAGCGCGCCTTCTGCATCAGCCTTTGCCGACGCCGCCCCTTTGGAGAGGTGCCCATACTGCTTCCGCTAAGACAATTATTACCCCCGTATGGACTATATAGGGACCACGGCACTTAATGCACAGTATGCTGAAATTGTAGCTTACGCGCTAAAGAAGGGAGGAGATCATATCGACGAGAAATGTTATTTTCTAAATTTCGCGTAACTCACTCTGCTATATATTTCACTAGCTGAATTACCCGGCGTTGCCCGGGAAAT
>OX457041.1:23183531-23198531 GCA_949752735.1 Lumbricus terrestris | reverse complement strand
GGCAATTACTGGGGCTCTAGCTGTTTACCACCAACTTACGAATATCAGTCGCCATGTCGTAGATTTTGTGGAGTCGCTGTCCAGTCGTCTCGCGTCATTTCCGGGAGCCGACGTCACTTCCGTCGTCCTCCAAAATATACCAGAGACGATTTAGTCGTCGCGAAACAACGACAGGGTTATTGATTCCTCCTCGTCCTCCTCACTCGTCGCTAGGGGCGCTGCTGCCGAAAGCAGACGACCAATCGAACCGCCGCCCTCTGTGGAGTCTCCACTTAGCCGAAACGGAATTGACGTCGTCGACAATAAAGGTTTCTAACACACTGAAGGAAGGGAAGACTGATCTGAGGAGGCCCTATAATTAGAGTCTGAAGGGAGCGAATGGAAGTGAAGAGCACAGTGGCTCAAACAATCAGTGGCCATTTTCACCAACTGACATTCTTATAACATCGACGTTTTCGTACTTCCCCCGAGAACAACAGTACTGGCTTAACGCGATTTCAACAAGGTTTTTAATTTGCTTTAACACTTTGACCGCGTGGTACGTGTATACACGTACCATATTGAGTCATTTTACACAGCAAATCAGCGGTCAACGTGTTAAGTATTCCAAAGACGCTTCTGTAGGCTATTTCTTGACGTTATTTCAAATGCTCATGGCTTGATACCGGTGACAGTTCAATGGCAGCTTATAATAGCCTTCTTCGTCTGCCATTGGCCAGAGAGCAGACGCCCGACTTTTTTATAACCAGGGCAATCATGCAAGTAACCAGTGCAAGGGGGATCTACTGATTTAACCCAAATAGAAAAATTCTCAGAAGGGCAAAATTCTGGCTGCTTTGAGACAGCGCGACGACCATGGAAAAGGTTTGTTTTCCCAGGGCATTTACCCTTGCATGCCCTGCATATGCCATATACTGTAGGCCCTATGGCACCGCCACTGATTGGCCGACATCTCAATTGGTTTCAAACGAGGCTGCTCTATATGCGGCTGAGAAAAGTAGGCCTAATTCTTTTTTCTTCGACATTCATTCTCATCTTCTACTATTTCGATTTCATTTCTCAGCCTTCGATTCTTTGATTATGCGGGACAATTTTTTAAGCAGCCATGGCAATGGGCGCAGTTTGTACAGAAATTCCTGCTTCTTTATTTAAAAGTATGTCTTTTGTCTGTCTATCTGTCTGTTTTATTATTGTTCACTTGAAATTTTCCATTGTCGTATTTGGAAACTTAAAATGGGAAGCACTGGTTGAAGATCCAACTCAATCAATTAGTCAAAAAATGTACAGGGTTATGGCCACACGTGGTTGCTGTAGGCCTATAGGACAAAGTTTTGTGAGGCTATCAGTATGGACGCTATATAAATGTCCTTATACATATATACAGTTTACCAAAGTTCCGAATGTTCCAGTATTAACTGAGATTCCATCTGGATCCTCGTGGACCTCGTTACAATGCATTCACATTTTATTATCAATTACTATTCCGATTTCATTTTCATTAGAATCATTGCATCAAGTCGATGTGTGTTATGCATGCCTTGTTTTGTAAGGGCTGATCAATTGTAGTAGTACTCATTGGTAGGTAAGTTTACACATTTACGTCATATATAACTTATAGCCTACCGCAGTAGTTATCATGGTATGGCCTCAATAATATTGCTCATTTCTATTGAAGTGCTCGTGCAAGCCACCGTTTTCCGTTTGAAAGAGCACCGCGCCGTTTAAGACCCCCTGTTTGGACCAGTAGATGCATAGTAGCCTACTAAACCACTACACTCTTCGTCGCATCTTCAATTCCATACTGCGCCATACTAAATAATTAATCGCACCCGGCTCTTATCGCCATTATAACCAGGGCTTTTTTAGCGTGCAGTTGTACACAAAATGTGCAGTTGTAGAAGCACTTATGTACAGCTAAAACTAGCCCAAATGGTCATTGTCATCCGATTGGAAGTAATTTTCCATGGATGATGGGAGAGGAAAGAAGGAGTTGTGCAGTTCTACAAATTCCTAAAAAACAGCCCTGCCGTAATTTGCTTAAATTATAATTTAATTTGACATTAGTCAACCATGTATGGATGTTCAACGCATCTTCTTTCAGAGTGAACGACACCTAGCGAGTGCAGCGCTGACAACATGCAGTTTCTTTCTTCAGAGTGAACGCCACCTAGCGAGTGCAGCGCTTACAATATGCAGCTTCTTTCAGTATCAAACGAATACACGATTCTCTGCAGAACAACCATAATTAGGTGTTAAGAAATTTTTCGTACTTTTGTAAAGGCTCCCAATCAACAGACGGTTAACGAATCGCGTGTTATTATTATAGGACTGGAATTTCGTGAACATTTTGTTCATTTCACTCTCAACCATAGATGTCGCTACACATAAAATTCCGTTTCCAATGATAATTTTATAGATTATGTTTTTAATCTCCAAAGGCATTTTTTAAATTTGCAAACGTAATTATTCGTCAATCTGCCTTCAAGACTGTAACCAATAGAATGCTTTTATTTAATTAACAAATGTGAAATTTTCCGGAGCTACGATTAGGATAACGACCTTGGATATAATTATCGTCCAAAACTTGTACAACGACGTCAAAGACGAAGATTCCAGTCCTGCGTATAAACGGTTCTTGCAATCGCGTATACAAAACCTCTTGACAACGGGCAGCGTAAGGGTCTATCCTTAAACTCTATCCATATACCAGACTCACGAATTCTAGAACATATCGTATAGTTTAGTTGTTACGACTTTTGACAAACATCAAGCCGATTTCAACTCTTAACAGTCACAAACTTCTATTACGGTCGATGTAAAAACCGACTGAATGAATGAATGAATGAATGAATGTAAACAGTTCAACCAGTCATCAGATCGTCGAGCAAATTCACGCTGTCTCGCCTACACAACAGAACGGTTCCACATCACTTGCCATCGAAATGCACCCATGCACGCCGATGCTGCAAGTGATTTTCTTCTCACTCCTCTGTCCTGTGAAGCAACAGTCTTATAAACAGCTTCAACGCCGTTTCATCCTCGAATAAAGTCAACGCCAAGTTCAAGTCGAAAAAGTCAAATGCATTATTCGCGTTCACTGTTCAGTAGGGTAATGCGACGAACGCTTGAAATCCCTGTCTTTGTGTATACTGTCAAAAAAGATGCTGAACATCCCGCCCTGTAAACGAAAGGTTTCGTAAGCACGAAACATAGAGAAACAGACGACACCGCGAAGCAAACAGACATGCGGAGACAGGCAGACAAACACACAGACAGGCAGACAAACAGAAACACAGACACACAGACGGAGAGACAGACAGACACACACATAGACAGACACAAAGACAGTCACACAGACAGGCAGACAAACAGATACACAGACACACAGACAGACACACAGACAGACACACATAGACAGACACATAGACAGACACACAGACATACAGACAGATACACAGGCACACACAGACACACATACAGACACGCAGATAGACGGACAGACACATAGACAGACACACGGGCAGACAGACAGAGCTAAAGGTGGCCATCGAAACGCGCTGTTGACATGGGCTTCCGTTCAGCCAGAATTCGAGCATGACTGCGTTAGTTCATCAGTTCGTCGTAGCAGTGCAGCTGTAGGTGGTTGTTGTTGTTGTTGAACATGTTGTTGGCGGAGGAACGAGAAATGGATCGAATGGTACGTGACATAACTGACAGCTGACCTTCCAGAGATGCTCTGCCGCTGATTCGTCACGTGCGAACGAACGAGGCGACTTCTCTTTGCAATCACTGACATCAACAAGAACAACGCAGAACAATCAACATTTAGAACAATTGTTATTAATAAGTTAAATCGATCTAAAACTATAAGTCACAAATTATAACTAGAAGAACGAAGAGCAGCAAATTTAATTTATTAATTAGTTTTCTCTTTCTCGATTCTATATAAACCAAATAAAATGCCTTTTAAAGAAGGACTATAATTGGAATTGATTTAAATGCATGTTTTGCCAATTGTACGACTCTGATCACTCCGAGACTAATAATTGACCAGAGTCTTCTTCGTTCACTTTGATGACCATCTTAAGATATATAATTATTACTAGATGATCTACCCGGCGTTGCCCGGGAAATTTCGATTTTTAGTTCCCAGCCACGCCTGACCCCGCTCCCACGCCGCCGTTCTCACCTCGTCTTACATCGGCCCCAACCCGGTCCCACTCTGGTCGCCATTCCCACCTCGCCTTCTTCCATCGGCCCCAACACGGTCCAACCACTTTGAGTGCCCAGCGTTGCCCGTGACATTTAGGTTTTCGGTCCAACCCAGCTCACACCCATCCATGTTTGCGCTATAGTCAGCATTTTTGCGAAACCGCGTGTCAAAAGATCTGCCCTCGTCGAAATATGAGGTTAAGAATCTATTGGTTCGTTAAAAATCGATCGGCGAAAACTACTGCGTCTTAAATAGGCTAGTGATACATATATACGGTATAGATATTAATTAACGTCACAAAGCGCTATAATTTTAAAATCGGCCGTGACGTCATTGATGTACTGGTTTCAGTCATCAATATATCATTGATGGTTTCAATGTCTGTTGAAAATATGGTTGAAAGCAAATAAAATGGCGTCTTAAACACAGCGTTAGGATTGGATGGAAAATGAAATGTTTCAATCTCGGGAAACGGTAAGATTTTTGGATCGCGAAGCCCGATAGTGTTCCCCGGTGATGCTAAAAAGTATTTTTGTAAATATTGAGAAAAATCGGTCGGGTGGATAAGAAGAAAATTGGTTCATTAAAATGTTACAACTTGTTTTTATAGGTTTAGATATATATATATATAGGCCTATATAATATATATCTTAAGACATCAGCAAAGTGAATGAAGAAGACTCTGTATATATATGTATATATATATATATGTATAAAATTATATATATATATATATATATATATCCATGAGAAGCAAACTACGATCAATGGATTCATATGATCATAATATTATGAAGTGCTGGCGACTTAAGTTTCTTAGCCTCGGCATAAGAGGGCGGATGACAACATGGACAGTCCTCGGCATGCTGCTGTTTAAGGATGACACTGCCATATCAAAGATGATTGGTATCGCCCTCCTCCTTTATC
The DNA here is from genome assembly GCA_949752735.1 of Lumbricus terrestris. NCBI lineage: Eukaryota > Metazoa > Annelida > Clitellata > Crassiclitellata > Lumbricidae > Lumbricus > Lumbricus terrestris. The sequence continues at coordinate 23,193,391 of OX457041.1, read as the reverse complement.
ATTGCTTGGGATTGACACTGGCAGAGTGCAACCAATGGCGGAGTTTTCACACAAAAGTTTGATGCAATATAATGCGATGTAATGTTGTAATTTTTTGTAATAATTTGTTGATGCCTGTGATTGCAAAGAGAAGTTCTTCATTCGATGAATGAACTTTTCAATCAATTGTCTACTATTCAATCAATCAGTGAATCGATCAATTGTTTACTATTCAATCAATCAGTGAATCGATCAATTGTTTACTATTCAATCAATCAGTGAATCGATCAATTGTTTACTATTCAATGAATCAGTGAATCGATCAATTGTTTACTATTCAATGAATCAGTGAATCGATCAATTGTTTACTATTCAATGAATCAGTGAATCGATCAATTGTTTACTATTCAATGAATCAGTGAATCGATCAATTGTTTACTATTCAATGAATCAGTGAATCGATCAATTGTTTACTATTCAATGAATCAGTGAATCGATCAATTGTTTACTATTCAATGAATCAGTGAATCGATCAATTGTTTACTATTCAATGAATCAGTGAATCGATCAATTGTTTTTCATTCACCTGTAGTATTGTCCTGACCGAGAGACGATTCCTGATTCCGTGCAGCAGTATACGGACGTCCTGGCGCCCTCTTCCGGCGTCAGCAGACGAACCCGGAAGCAGCTCCAGAGGCAGCTGAAGCATCTCGATGCCACTGTTCCCTCCAACTCTCGACCAAGGTCCGTCCGCACAAGACCCGGATGTAGGCTGTACGACGTAACGCCCCGGTCTGCAGCGAAATGCAATGCAATGTAATCCAAAGTAATGTAGTGCAATGCGATTATGTGCACTACGATGCAATGCGATACAATGCAGTGCACTAAGATGCAATGCAATGCGATACGATGCAGTGCACTACGATGTAATGTTGTAATGTGCTGTGATGCAGTGCACTACGATGTAATGTTGTAATGTGCTGTGATGCAGTGCACTACGATGGAGCGGAATGCGATACGATGCAGTGCACTATGATGCAATGTCCTAATTTGATGTGATGCAGTGCACTACAATGTAAAGTGATGTGATGCAATGCAGTGCATCACAATGCAATGTAATGTGATGCGAGATAGTGCACTACGATGTAATGTTGCAATGTTGCATGACGCAATGCACTACGATGTACATGTAATGCAATGTTATGCGATGCAGTGCACCACGATGCAATGCAATGCAATGCCATGTAGTGCACTGATATGCAATGCAATGTAATGCCATGTGTTGCACTAAGAGGCAATGGAATGTGATGTGATGCAGTGCACTGCAGTGTAATGTTGTAATGTGGTGTGTGCACTACAATGTAATGTCGCAATGTGATGGGATGCAGTGCACTATGATGTATGTAATGGGATGTAAAGCACTCTGATCACACAAAAAACAACAGAGAGAAGGAGGAGCAGGGAGACTAATTGCACCTTTTTAGATCATAATTGGGATCATCATAAGTGAAGCACTGCAGTGGGAAAGGATCTTTAAGTTAACATCAAGCAAGTGAACTTGATGAGAAGTTTTTAAGCAACCAAATGAACAATAGATAATCTAAATGAAGGATGGATCGGTTACTATTATACTACCGTATACAAATATATACACAGTCAAGAGTTTCAAAGAAGAGTCTAGGAAGGATTGACTTTGATATTAAGGGGCGAATTCTCATGAGAAAGACCACAACGCAAAATATTCTGAATGACTTGCATGTAGGTCTTTGTCGCGTTCTCCACTACTCAATGACGTAATCATTTGATTAGCACCTAATAATATTATGATGATGCGTTCTCAATATTGACTCAGAGTTATGGCTACAACGTCAGAGTTTTAGTTCGCATTAAGTTCGCATTATTGTTATTGTTATTGATCGACATCCGTCAAGAAAAACCTTAGAATCTCTTCAGCAATAGATCTAGTCGGTTACTCCGCCACTGCTTTCACTTTGGCAATGCCAGTCCCAAGTCTGGATAAATGAGGAGGGCGACGCTGATGGTCTTTGCTATCACACAGCATCGTTCAACTGAAATAGCCAATGATATCTATCTATAGATACAATATCTCTTCTTGCTGATGGAAATTGCGCACTTGGTCCACTTGCTGTGCAGCGGGAGAGGGAGGTGTCATAATTTTGCCTCTAAATAGCGAGATTACACCGGGAACGACATGTGCGCAGAAATGGAAAAGAGGAAACAGATGGAAGCGACTTCGACCACAAAAGAGATTGATGTTCTTCCACTGGTGGAATCCGCCGCGCCACCATGGCACTGGATGATGCCGCACTTAACGACCTTTGGAGGAACTGCACGTAGGCCTAATTATTAATTGGAATATCGGACGAATGCATTGGCAGCTGATGATCCGTGTGCTTCCACTTTCCGCATCATATACTAGATTGCCAATTAACTCATTTCTCTGGCCACGCAAATGTATAGCCTACTAATTGGGAAGAGGTCATTTCATAGACACATCTAGAAAATCAGTCCCTTATATAAGCCACAGCTCCACAGGCAGATATCGGAGGTATCGAGTGTTATAGGGAGTTCACTACATGTCTTAGCTTCTACAAATGAAGGCTCACTGGTGGCTATAGTTCCCCTCTCATATCGACTGCTCTCCAACCCGATAGTGTACGGTCAGTGTGCTCGTTGTGGCTCATTGTTGCTCATTGCGGCTCATTCTGGCTCATTCTGGCTAGGAGAGTACATATAAAATCGTTTATCAAATAATCTCCTTGGGGAATTCGAATCTCTGACTGACATCTCAATAGACAATTCATCGTGCTAACCGCTGGACAATAAGTACACACTGCTGCAACAGGGTTTAAAGTGGGTGGAACGGCGTTCCCACTGCTCTCGACATTCTTGACTTGCGTTCCCACTGTTCATCACGCATGGGAACCCTGGAAACACGTGCGTTCCATGGACTAAAACTCTTCTTCAGCGTTCCATTCACTGCTCGCCCAAACCACTTTAGCCACTGCACATGCATATATATATATATATTAGGGTGTGTCTAAAAGTTAAAATTTCGATGTTAATAACGACCAATATATTTTTGCGTTCCACCTTCAGAAATATAGTTATCTGCCAAATTAGATGAAAATAGGAATAGATTTAGGACTTGCTCAAAGCACTGGAAGAATAGCCACTTAGGCGACACTGTGACACATTGTAATTTTCACAGATCCAAGCAAATTTGAACACATAAACATCAGATATAAGGCAAAATCCAAAGAAGTACTGTAAGTTGTCATATAGTTTATTCCTCTTAGGACATTTGAAAAATCTGGTTTTACTTGACCATTGCAGAACAAATTATTTCTCCCCCTTATTTCTGACCAGGACTTTATTGAAGGACTGGATAAAAGTCACTCTGCCAGATCATTCGTCACTCTTAGGTGGGGTAAGATATGATGACTCACGTATGGCTTCCCCTTTGGGCTTCATTGTTTCAGGTACATACAGATGAAATAGCACTTCACGTGAGACTAAGTTGCTGTCACAGAGAGTGACACTTCAAGTACATGATTCCATACCTTTTCAAAGTTCGATGGTCGAGATTATCCTCTCTGTGCTCTGACGTTGCTTAATGGAAAATTGATAACTGAAAAGCCACAACTCGATCATGTAAATCATCCAACGCCTTCGGTGAAATACACCTGGTTACCTGAACTTTATTCCCTTGGTAAAATTCAACTTTGGAAAACGACTATTAGATCTAATAGCTCTTGACTACAGACTTCAAATACTGGAGTCCCTGCAGAATCATGCAGTGAAACACTTTTCCAGAGAAATTTCAGATACATGATATCGATGGCAAGGTTCAAGAGGTCCTTTCCTAATTTCGCTTCCAGATTCATCCATATGCCGCCCTTGCAACTCGTTTTACTCCACACTGTGTCAAAACACATGGCCAGGATTTTGTCTTCCAATCTGCAGCTTCAGATCTCAGCCAACAAGAATCTGACATGACAGTAGCTGTCACTGATTGGAGTAAGACGATGGCCAATTGTATGGTAACATCCTTATGAAATATACCATTATCAGATGTCTGGCGGATGGAAATGGGAACAGCGGATCGCAGAACGCGATCTAATCGTCCCAAATATACCATTGTGCCAGATGTCTCTGTAACATCTGGCACAATTTTGTCATTTGAGTGAAGAGTAAGGGGAAACTGTGGCTCAGAAGAATCTCTGCTGCCAGGGCTGCAAGATTATCTCTCCCAAATAGAAAAGTACAATTGGTACTCTCTCTCTCTCTTATAGGTTGTCATCCAGACTCTGATTTCTTGATGTATGCGTAAATTGAGTAGTACCTTGCAACAGTGGCGTAGCCAAGAATTTCTGATGGGAGGTTTGGGGTTTTTATGGCCTGACCGGATGCCCTTTCTGACACCAAACCAACAGTGTTACAGTAAATAACAAGTGAATAAAGTAACAAAGAGAATAAAGTAAGAAAAACAATTGTTACTATAAACAATTGTTTTGCTTTCTTATTTAAGTGGATAAATAACATTTTTTTAAAATTTCCTAAGCCAATGGGGATTTTAACCCCAGAAACCCCCCTTGGCTACGCCACTGCCTTGCATGGGAACCTCTCCTTTGTGAAGACAGCTTCGCATAGCCGAAGTGATATCAGTACTGCCTATCAACTAAATCTTAGCTTTTTGTAATAAATTTTGCATTGCGCCTGCCATATGATACAAGAATGAAAACACCACTTCCCGCCATTTGCAACACATGACCAGTGACAAAAATAACATCATATCAGTTACGACATGATCATGAATGTTTATTTTTTGGAAACTAGTCACTGAGAAGGGTTCTATAGCATGCAGCTCGCATTTATTAAAATATTTGATTGTAATGCTTGCAATGCAACCGAGTTCCTAACTTCAGTCCTCTTGAGCAAGTCCTAAATGTTCCGCTATCGAGATATAATTTCAGATACTCAGTTTACACATGATTTGGCACGATAATTTCACTTGGTCGTTAAAATATCTTTTATTTGAAAATTTCACATGTACCTTAAAAACACCCAATATATATATATATATATATATATATATATATATATATATATATATATATATATATATAATATATATATATATACATATATATATATATACGTCAACTATGAAGTAAACAAGTGTTATGATGTTCCTTGTCATTCTCTTGAATAGGTGCAGTTCTTTGTTGTTGGATAACCTTTAGCGTGATTTCAATTAGGCCGCTTAACGACCGCAGACAGTTTTTCGTGCTCTCCTCCGTTCCATGAGAAGCTGCCATCTGTTCCCCATGGATGCCCAGCCAGCGAGTAGAATATCATAAATCACGAATCTCTTCCCTTTAGCATTTACGATACAAAGTTAAATAACATAAATCACTCATAATTGTTATTAGCATTTCAGTCTTTAGAACAATACAAAGTACAATAGCTGCAGTTGCAACACGAATCACATATTTTGTGCGGTTCACTCTGTTTGATGCAAATTTTGAATATAATTCTCTGTAGGCCTATGTCATAAGGATTTCTTTCTACACGATCGGCGTATATAGTCAGTATTATAGGCTACAACATACATGTAAATATATACAACTATCGCATATGCCATAGATGGCATAGAATGACTGCTTGTTATAAGCTAGGATAGATACTTGATGGGTTCAATGGACTGCCTGTCTGCCTGCCTGCCTGTCTGTCTGCCTGCCTGCCTGCCTGTCTGCCTGCCTGCCTGCCTGCCTGCCTGCCTGCCTGCCTGCCTGCCTGCCTGCCTGCCTGCCTGCCTGCCTGCCTGCCTGCCTGCCTGCCTGCCTGCCTGCCAGACCAACCAACTTATTGAGTGTGAGATATCCGATATGTATAATTGGTGTGCAGAGGTGACTACCTTTGAGCAGACTCGCGAGGTGGGTCGTGAACAGAATGTTGGCTGTTTTGCTTCTTCCGTACGCCTTCAAAACGTTCCAGTCGCGCTGAGTCTGAAGATCGTCGAAGTCTATGTTGTAGAAGAAGTGACCAACCGACGAAACCGTTACAACTCGACTCGGTCGACACGACTCGAGTTTCGGCAACAGCAAATAGGTCAACAGGAAGTGACCTAGATATGCACACGAATAATAAGCAATCAAACTGTCAACAGGAAGTGGCCGATGGGTACATGTGAATTAATAGCCTAGAAGGTAACCAGGTATAAAAGCATTCGAAACCTAGAAGGTTCATTAATATGAATCAGCAATGATGAAGAACGTTAACGAATCAACCAATTCTAAGAGTCATAGAAGAGTCATAGAAGACTCAGACAAAGTTAGACATGCCATTCAAACCGTTCACCACGAACTCCTATGTTTTGCATACCATTATTATTGTTCCATGTGCAATTGTGAATGCATATAAACCTATGCAGCTGATATTTATATAATATATTTATATTTAATATATTTATATAATATAATATATTTATATAATATATTTATATTTAATATATTTATATAATATAATATATTTATATAATATATTTATATTTAATATATGTATATTTAATATATTTATATAATATAATATATTTATACTGTGCGGGCATCCGGGTCTTATTTCGGCAAAATGTCTTGCCTATGAAATATTCTCTGCTGCTTACATGCAACTGGACACGGTTTGTTTTAATGATGGCGTCGGAATATCATAGATGTCGATTTTTCCAGTCTATACTAAATAAATAGTCCACGGACTTCGAAGAGTTGGCATATAGGCCATGTAGTTCAATTAGTCTACATCTAGAAAAAGCCTAATGCCACAAAGACGCACTCTACAGCCCGTTACTATAATTATATCAGTGGTCGCATTAAGTGCATTGGTTGTAATAATAAATAGTGTATATACCAAGGTGGTTGACCGCAAAGTGGGTTTCGAACCCATCTTCCGTTTCGTGTCGTTCGGTTGCTATGACTCCGGCATTGTTGACGAGCAGATCGACGCGCGATTCATCTGCAGCAGCAGCAGCAACAGCAACAACAACGTACAGTATGCCGTAAATATGGAACTGATATAGCGCCTTTGTTTAATTAGAACCAGTAGAAACGTTAGCAAAGCGTTGCGATACTTGTTTGCAAGTTTTTTAAAGTATTCGCTTTTTAATTAAGACTGACAATTGCTCAGCGAGGTCACATGATCATATATACAGCAGTAACAGATGATAACTACATGTAGCTTGACAGAAGTCGGATTGAACTGCGTGTATGACGGTGTGAAAGGCTTCCATCTGCCCTACCCTGTTCATTTAATAGGACGTAGTATAGCCTACGATGAATTAACTATATATATATATATATATATATATATATATATATATATATATCTTTTGACTAGATGGTATCGAACCCGCCTCCTCGGGATTTTTGTGCCAGTCGACCATCTATCTGCAATTATAATAGGCTTACGTCTACATTACTTTGAAACAGAGATGGTCTCGGGCAATTGTAGGGTTCCACTCAAACACTGAAGCTGTTACATTAAGTAATGCAGAAAATGTTATTATTAATTTTAATTTATGTTTAATTGCTCAGTTCATTTGTTTAGTTTCTAATTTTCGACGATTTACTTTACTAATGCAATTAGTATAATTAAGCTCTTTATTTATTTCGTAACCCCTTATCCACCTCTGTGCAATAGTTCTTGTTACATGTTTATCGACACAGCCATATCAAAGATGATTACTGTCGCCCTCCTCGTTTATCCAGGCTTGGGACGGGCACTGGCAGAAAAAAACCAGTGGTATTATGGTATAGTTCTACCAGAGATCTAATTGCAGACGCTTGATCAAAGAGGCGCCGGTTGGTCGGTCGGTCGGCTGGTTGGTCGGTCAGCGCCTCAGGCGTGTATACCCTAAGTTTACAAGGTCTTCAGCATATAACTCAACTCAGTGCCCCACACTACAGAGACCAAACGACGAGTGTCAATAAAGCATATATCGGAGGACAGCAGCCTCTGGCAAACAAGACAATAATTATAATGTTTAAAGCTGGGCAATGCAACTGAAAATAACCTGCAGCATGGTACATGTAGGCTACGTAGTTTTTTCGAAGTTGAAACGCAATTTGTTTGTTCTGACATTGTGCACTGAGAAACTGCTTCTAACTCATAATCTACTTTTCTCGTAACCGGCTAAGAGCTTAATTAGAAGCAAATAGTAGCAAATACAGTAGGCTTCAAGAATTAGCCTACGTCATTTAAATGAATTCAAGAAAAGCGAGGAGACCGATATCGAGACCAGATCGACTGGTCCTTCATGATGGGTCTTCATCCATGGTCCTTCATGATGGGTCTTCATCCATGGTCCTTCATGATGGGTCTTCATCCATGGTCCTTCATGATGGGTTTTCATCCATGGTCCTTCATGATGGGTCTTCATCAATTTGTTTGTTCTGACATCGTGCACTGAGAAACTGCTTCTAACTCATAATCTACTCGCCTCTGAGTAGAGTTCTTGAAGGGGCGCTATATAAATTACATAGATAGATAGATAGATCAATGGTCCTTCATGATGGGTCTTCATCCATGGGTCTTCGTCCATGGTCCTTCATGCATCATTTCTGCCGTTCCGGAACACCACAGAACTTCCACTCTAAGTCAAACTGGCAGAAGCGCTATACGCATGGCAATGCCATAAAAATATAAGTCTCATGTGTAAGATTGAGACTAAAATTAGGCCTAAGAATTTTTTTGGGTTTTTTAATTATATAGAAGAAAATCTCAATTTTTATTTCTTCTTTTACCTTTTAATCATTGTAAAATCAAAATAGTAAATTCTCTTTATTTAGATAAGGAAAAAAGAATTCCGGGCGAATTCGTTTTCCCGTGAAGGACTTGTCCAGAATGCGGACATTTTTAGTCACGATCCAGCATATAATGGTCAATGGTCATTGGTCACCTTAAACTTGCTGTCGAATCTCGCACAGATATAAAACCTTTCGAGACCAAATATGCCAGGTGGTATAACTTGCTTATCAAAAGTTTGTGAATCAACGTATCGAATGCATCCTAGATGTCAAAGACATCCAAATAAAAAAATAGATCCGCAACCTATGAAATTGTCTTCTCATTTTTTTGGTCAGGGCAAAAGAGGTTGAGGACAACATGCTCAACGGGCTCCCTATTATTCTGTTACTGAATTTCACACTCATTGTATGCGTCAGGATAATCGCTCCGCTGGTCACAGTTGAGTAATTTCAAATGAGACACCGTGTAGGCCTACGTTAACATAATAAGCTGGCATCAAGCTAAGAACATAATAAGCTGGCATCAAGCTAAGAACATAATAAGCTGGCATCAAGCTAAGATCAGTGGCGGCGCCAGGATTTTCGTTTTGGGGGGGGCTGGATTTTCGGGGAAAAATTTTCCGCCAAAATTTCTGACGACTTTTTTTTAGTCATCGACCAAAATCTTTAAAAAATTTCCATTTCCGTCGCCAAAATTTCTGACGACCTTTTTTTTCATCGACCAAAATCTTCAGCCTTGCGCTTCGTTTTGGGGGGGGGGCTAAAGTGGTAAATCGTCCAAATATTTAATTTTTACATGACCAAAAAAATAGATGGCCTTTTTTAGGGGAGGCTTAGCCCCCCAACCCCCCCCCCTCTAGCGCCGCTACTGGCTAAGATAGGTCTATATTCTAAGTCGAGTATACAATCTCATAGATCTTCGCGGACTTAAGCATGCGCTAATATCTAGTTGACACTGCAGCATGCTCTCGGGCGAAGACAGATTAAACCCCACCAGCAAAGCGGTCGCTGTCAGGGTCGGATTAAGGCATGTTCAACATGTTCAGCCAAACAGGG
>OX457041.1:23141031-23178531 GCA_949752735.1 Lumbricus terrestris | reverse complement strand
CTATGTTTCTCTCCTTAGCTCTCTCTGTCTCTCTATGTCCCTGCCTCTGCCTCAGTGTCTGTCTGCCTCAGTGTCTGTCTGTCTCTCGTTATCTGCCTGCCTGCCCGTTGATGGCAGTTGTACAATGAGGTTAATATCTGCCTGACCCTTTGAACTATGGCTAACCCATCACCCGCCTCAGTTATCCTCGATAAACATCAACAGATAAGAAAGGGATACGCCCTGCCTGCACACTTTGGCTTCCCAGGAACCATATCCCCACGCACTGCGGCGCACATAGTAATATCAGTTATCCACGTGAATTCGCGCAAATTGAAATAAAGGGAAGGGGAAGGAGGGAAAGGTCAGAGAAGGGAGAGGGTCAACTCCAGGGAGACCGATGGGGGAAAAGAGAATTAAGAAGAGGGAAGAAGGAAGAGGTAATTATAGATCAAAGTCAACTGGAAAATAATTGCCAATTTATTAAACCACAATCTCAGCGGGAGGCACGCGCATCACCGACGTCGAATTAGTTTCCAATGTTTAACGACACCTCTCATGCACATCATGCTGTCAGGGCCATCGACGGTTCCCACCCTCTTTGTTCAGCCTCGAGACTGGCTCTACCAGATTAGGCTACACACCGGCATCGGCAGATTTTATCAGCGTTGAATGTGTCGCAGATATGCGGCTGGTGATGCTAAGCAGATTATATCCGTGTTCATAAATCATAAGTGTCAAACGGCATCGCTCCTTTATAAGTATACGAATCTCTGGCGCTCTATTTTTTTAAAGTCTGGTATTTAAACTTTTTTCAGCATTATACATTGAAGCATTGAAGTATGAATCAGTGACTTCATCTGTTAACTGACATTGCGCATTGCCTGATAACTTTTTTAAACAACGCCGTCATTCTGACGTTGATTGCGCATTCCTTTGTGGTGCATTTTATACATGGACCGTTGTTCGTTGATTGTGGACGATTGTCCTGATTCTGATTGTCCTGTGCTAATAAAGATGACACTTATGTCGATGCGCATGGGTGTAGGACATTAGCCCCCTCGGACAAAAGCCCCCCGGACATTAGCCCCCCCGGACATTAGCCCCCCCGGACAAAAGCCCCCCGATTTTACCTAGGACATTAGCCCCCCCCGGACAAAAGCCCCCCCTATGTGCAAATCATCGAATATTGCCGTAACTGATGACTTGTCACTGGCATTCACATGCATACGAAAGTTCTTAGTGTCATATCTATAGGTCCTAATCGTGTCAGTTTTAAACGCAAAGCTATTTAAGTGGATTCCTTAGCATTTACTTCAAAAGAATCGTTGTAAAAGTTTCAGATTTAATTATACAGGCCTAGACGTAGGTCTAGAATTCAGGGTAGGACTTGTATACATGGTCATTTGAGGTGGTATGCACAGAAGGGGGGGAAATGTCCGGGGGGTAAATGTCCTAGTCGAAATCAGGGGGGAAACGTCCAGGGGGGAAATGTCCAGGGGGGAAATGTCCGGGGGGGGTAAATGTCCAGGGGGAAATGTCCTACACTCCATGTAGGCTGAGGTCCCTCAGGCACAAATTGCGCAATAACTTTGAAGGATGCTTTATAACATAACATAAACTGGTCAAGCACTGATCTAGAATGCATCGAATTTCCATTTTCAATATTTTATCCGTTTGATAGTTGGCGAAATAGGGCTTACAGCAGAAATGCAGCAGCTGCTGTTCTCTGATAGTGCTTTGTGCACTGGACTTATTCGTTGACTCCATAGAATTCTACGGCATGCAATTTATTGTAATTTACTATTTTATATACTGCACCTGAAGTGCAAATAACGCACATTAAAAGTCTTGAACTGTTTAAAACTGAATATGATTTGAAAAAATTATAATCGACAACTGCATGCATAAGCTTATCTTGAAGCAATGGACAGGTGAAATGCGAAGGGTTCCGCGAGCCAAGGAGTACTTGAAAAAAGGTTGCGTCACTAGAAAAAGGTTGACAACCGCTGGATTACTTATTGAAGTGTTAGACCACTCTTGTCAGCAGTGAAATAGTAGAATCATTTTTCAAAGACGACAGCTTAAAATGCTGCCATTGCAATGTGGAAATTCAAAAACAATTAAAGTGTGGGCATCCCTCCCCAAATCCCTCCCCTTACTCGCCTATAGCCAGAAGGGGAGTAGATTTTAACACTGCTCTGGAAAATGGGCATAGCCTATTTTACCCAAATACATGTTGGACTAACTTGCTTGTTACATGTTTAACGACACTGCCATATCAAAGATTAGTGTCCCCCTCTTCCTTTATCCAGGCTTGGGACTGGCACTGGCAGAGAACAACAAGTGGCGGAGTTTAATGTTGGACTAAACGAAAATGCAAAATATATAACGTTGGGAGACAAGTATTTAAAGATGTCCAAGTTTGTCCTGAAAAGACACATTCTTTGCTTGTAATAATTTTATTCTCTGTCGATTGCAGAATGCAGAACTCCAAGGTTGCGCTGACTTCAACGTTGCGTAAACATAGCATAGCATATAGGCTATATACCATGCAATGTATCTAGATGTCTATGGCTGTATACGTAACACACTTTTATTCGGCAAACAACATCAGATGCAGGCAGCAATTCATCAAACTCTTCACGCGGAACAATCATGCCAATAAAATGCCGATAAAATAATATGGATAGAGAGATATACTATAGCGAAAGACTATTATTGTTAAATCAATTTCTAATGTATGTGCCAAGGCACTGCATTCTGTACGCTACGATAAGATACGGCTACAGCGGTTTAACCTGCATGATTGTCTGTCTGTCTGTCTGTCTGTCCGTCTGTCTGTCCGTCTGTCTGTCCGTCTGTCTATTCACCACGTGGGTGGCATTTAATCTCAGAAGAATGACGTCAGACTCAGTTGAGCATCCATAGATCTATTATAGTTGGATGTAGACAAATAGAGAGGCGCGGTCGTATACAGAGAGGTGAAAGTACACATACAATAGAAGGACCATTTATATATACAGAGGTTGAATCTGATACTTTTCTTCTTCACTGTTTAATCTTAACCGTATAGATTACTGGAAGAACGGATGGATGTATAGATAGACATAGACATAGACATAGACATATTTTTATTGTTCCCAACAATTCAATTGTACATGTATGTTTAACAAAGTATAAACATAATTCGCAATAAGAAAATACTCAAAGTGAATAGGTGTTATAAGAGTGAGGGAGCAAATAGGCACACCAAAAGGGACAAGTCCCGCTAAGCAGGGGCCTAATTAACAAAGTGAAGTGAGAAAGTGAAAGCTGAAGGGAGTATTGGAGATATTACAGAGATATTACTTAACTAGGGAAAGAAAGAAAAAAATATCGAAAAACTAATGTAGTAAACACTACAGGAAAAAATTCAGAGAAAGAACAAAATAAAAGCAAAGCAATCAAACAATCAAATAAATCAGCATCAGCATGGGTAACCCCTCATGCTATTAACACAAAATATTAGATAATGTATACACACGTAACAGGTGTTTAAAGTGAGTTAAGTTAGTAGCCTTACGAATGTGAATCGGAATTTTATTCCATATGACAGGGCCTTGGAATTTAATGGAAAATTTCCGAACATTTGTTTTAGCAAAAATAATACTGAAGTCTCTATTACCTCTAGTGAGTCCAGAATGCAATGCAGGAGAGAAGTAGGAAGCAAAGGAAGAAGGGAGGAGGTTATTGATGTATTGATACATAAATTGAGATGTCTGTTCAAATCTAATCTGTTTAATATTTAGGAGTTTATGCTCAGCAAATAGGGGACCAGTATGACAATTAACAGTGGATTTAGTGATAACTCGTATGGCTTTTTTTGCAAGGTCCTTAAAACATGGAGATGGGTATCATAGGTAGAAGTCCAAATTAAATTAGAGTAACTAAGGTATGGATAGACTAGGGTGAAATATAGATTGATAAGCACATGAGAGGGAAGCAAGTAAGAGACTCTCTTAATAATGCCTATGCTTTTTGATTTTTTTTTACTTATTTCGTCTATATGGACTTTCCATTTTAGGTGCTGATCAATATGAACGCCAAGGAATTTTGTCGTGTAGCCTAAACTTGAGGAATAATTTTGTTGTCAATAAGCAGCTCATTATTTGTTATAGGTATTGGTTTTTTATTTGAACGAAATATGATATAATTAGTTTTAGATAGATTTAATGAAAGTTTATTTGCCTTGAACCAATCACTAGCTGATATTAATTCATTATTAACTAGCTGAAGAAGCTGATCATAGGAGGCATGCGATAAAAATACATTAGAATCATCGGCAAATAGAATATAGTGTAAGATGGATGATGAATTTGGGAGATCATTGATATAGATTAAAAACAGGAGAGGACCAAGGATAGAGCCTTGAGGTACCCCAAATTCTATAGTTTGAAAGTTAGACAATTTTCCGTTACAAAGCACCTGCTGTAGACGATTGCCCAAATAACTACTAAGCCATCGAAGTGCATTATCTCTAATACCATAGTGTTCAAGTTTATACAAAAGTATTTTGTGGTCCACAGTATCAAACGCCTTTGCAAGGTCAAGGAAGATACCAATCGAGTATTCATTATTGTCCATGGCCTTGGTAATTTTGTCCTGTATATCAATCAGTGACATGGAGGTAGAGTGACCCGGCTGAAAGCCATGCTGAAACGGATATAATATGTCCTTATGCTTTATGTATGAAAGTAATCTGTCATACATTACTCTTTCAAATAATTTGGAGAAAAAAGGTAGTATAGAAATGGGTCTGTAATTATTAATTTCATTTTTGGCACCTTGTTTGTGAATGGGGAGAACTTTGGCAAGTTTGATTTCTGATGGAACAATACCATTTTTTAGTGAACAGTTAATCACTTCAGCCAGCGGATTGGCAAGAAGTTCCATAACCGGTGATAATATCATAGGATTCAGATGGATGGATGTATAGTAGGGTGGAGTGGAAAAAAATTATTTTAGAATTTCCAATTCCAATAGTGATCAAAAGTTGTGTATGGTATCGCAGAATTGCTACAAAAAATTTGACCTTCCTGTGTTGACTTCTTCTACCCTCTACCGGACGATTTATGGACCCCCTATTGATTTTCAGTACTTTCATGCATTTTTAGACCAGGCTTGGAATCTGAAAATTGCACTGTTAGAAGCAGATCATGTAACAATTTGCTAACTGGCGTTTCTGGACTAATTTGACCCTCCTGAAAACGAAAATCGCGGTTAGCAAGCTGGATTTTTAGCGGTTCCATGGGAAAACAAGATGGCGGACAAAATGGCTGCCAATTGCTTCAAAGAACTAAAAGTAAAGTATTGTATGTGATAGGAACACGGTTTTAGACTCTAAATTAAGATTATAGGGTTCAAGGAATGCAATGGAATAAAAGACACATACATAGCACTGCAGCAAAATCAAAATGGCGGACAAAATGGCGGCAAGAATCTTGAAATGGCTACAGGTGAAGTAATGCATACAATGGAATCATGATTTCAGGGTCTAAGTCAACATTTTCGAGGTCATGGAATGCGATGGAACCAAGGTCACATATGTAAAACTGCACGAAAACCAAAATGGGGGACAAAATGGCGGCTTGAATGTTAAAATGGCTATTGGCGAAGTCATGTATGCAATGGAATCATGATTTCAGGGTCTATGTAAACATTTTCGAGGTTAGGGAATATGATGGAGCCAATATCACTCACGTAGCACTGCACGAAAATCAAAATGGCGGACACAATGGCGGCCAGATCCTATTGCTTGTACCATTGTTGTCCAATGTCCATCCAAGAATTTATCTGGAAACTGCATGGTCCTAAGAATTGCGACACGATTTATTGGGTATATCGGAAAAATTTGGTCATATCTCATATTATATGCAGATGTCTTGCATTGGCTCCGTTTCCAGCAGCGTATTGCCTACAGGGTCTGTGTGCTGGTTAGGCGGTGCTTTGAGGGACGAGCCCCACTTATCGGCAAGAACTCTGTTTTTCAACTCGGGTGTCCATCGTCGATCCACTCTTCGGTTGGCGGATACAGCTGAGCTTCTGCTATTCGACAGTAATGTACATTCTCTGTGGCTGGTTCCACAACCTGAAATGTCCACTCATTTTCACAGCGCTTATTATTATTATTATTATTATTATTATTATTATTACTAGCTGGGGTACCCGGCGTTGCCCGGGAAATTTAGGATTCGACCCGGCCTCAGCCCCACCACACCACGCCCCACCCCTTCAACCCCCACCCCACAACACCCCACAGCACTCCGACCTCCACCGGTACGCCACCCGTGAAATTACGGTTTTCGGGAAAAATTCCCCCCTGACCCCATCCCTCTCACCCGCACCCAACCCTCCCCACCCGCACCCAACCCTCCCCACCCCCACCCCACCAAACCGACCCACCCCTACCTTCGCCTCCCCACCCCACCATCCTCCACCCCACAACGCCCCACCGCACTCCGACCTCCACAGGCACGCCACCCGTGAAATTAGGGTTTTCGGGAAAAATTCCCCCTGACCCCACCCCTCTCACCCCAACACAACCCTCCCCCACCTACCCCACCCTCTCCCCCACCCACCCACCCCACCGATCCACCCCTACCTTCGCCTCCCCACCCCACCATCCCCCACCCCACAACGCCCCGCTGCACTCCGACCTCCTCAGGTACGCCACCCGTGAAATTTGGGTTTCGGGGAAAATTCCCCCTCACCTCATCCCCTCCCCTCTCCTTCCCTCCACCCAACCCTCCCCCCACCCCCACCCCCACCCTCTCCCCCACCTCATCCCACCACACCGACCTGCACCAGTACGCCACCCGTGAGGATCTTCGTGAAAAATACATCAATTGCGCTGGCCTTTTATATAATGACCATGCAAGCGTTTAAAAAGGTGTTTAAGAAACTGCCGTCTCAGTGTTTTCGGCCCCCACCCTGGCCCTCTTGGTGGTAGAGATTCGCCAACCACTGATCCGGGTGGTTCTGATGGCCCTCTATCTGGGTAAAAAAAATCATATAAATGGCTGCGTTTTTTTGAAAAAAAAATTGGGGGTTTCGCCCCCCATCCTGACCCCCATGGTGGCAGAGAATCGCCAACCCCTCGACTTTGTGTCTCCTGCCGAGACCTACACAGTAGTGAAGGTTTGGAGTGAAAAGCTCAAAAACTGTGGAAATGCATCCCGGACAAACAGACAGACAGACAGACAGACAGACAGACAGACACACGTTACAGAATCTTCTCTTTATTTATATAGATTATTGCATAAATTATTGCCCATGGGTGACTCCACTCCGTTCCTTAAGAATCTAAAAACTGCCCTATTCAGTTGTGGCTAGATCGGGAGTGATACCGAGTAGCCTACTTTGAAAAGACCCTACATAAAATATTCTAAATAGCCTAAATAAATGCTACCCTCTATAAAAAAGTTGCTGACTGGACAAGTTACTTTTCACAAGGCATCCAATGCCACAGATTTTGAGGGAGGCTCATGGCACGATATTGATGCCAGGTCCATGGGATAGTCAGTTTGATACGCTGTGATAAGGTGCTGCATGATAACTTCGTTAGTGTTCTTTTGCAGAACGCTCCCTGGTTTAAGACCTGCTGAGGAAATTGTGATAATTTCAATGATCACATCTGGCAAATAAGGGAGCACTGTAAATAAATTCCACAGCACAGGCCCCAGATGCCATCTTGCAAAGACCTGGAAAAAACTGCAATCAAATTCCGATTGCATAGATGACTTCAGCAATAGCCATTTTATAATTGTGGCAGCCATTTTGTCCGCCATTTTGGTTTTCGTGCAGTGTTACATGAGTGACATTTGTTCCATCGCATTCCATGACCTCGAAAATGTTGACTTAGACCCTGAAATCATGATTCCATTGTATGCATTACTTCACCTATAGCCATTTCAAGATTCTTGCCGCCATTTTGTCCGCCATTTTGATTTTGCTGCAGTGCTATGTATGTGTCTTTGATTCCATTGCATTCCTTGAACCCTATAATCTTAATTTAGAGTCTAAAACCGTGTTCCTATCACATACAATACTTTACTTTTAGTTCTTTGAAGCAATTGGCAGCCATTTTGTCCGCCATCTTGTTTTCCCATGGAACCGCTAAAAATCCAGCTTGCTAACCGCGATTTTCGTTTTCAGGAGGGTCAAATTAGTCCAGAAACGCCAATTAGCAAATTGTTACATGATTTGCTTCTAACAGTGCAATTTTCAAATTCCAAGCCTGGTCTAAAAATGCATGAAAGTACTGAAAATCAATAGGGGGTCCATAAATCGTCCGGTAGAGGGTAGAAGACGTCAACACAGGAAGGTCAAATTTTTTGTAGCAATTCTGTGATACCATACACAACTTTTGATCACTATTGGAATCGAAAATTTGAGAAAAATTTTTTTTCACTCCACCCTAATGTATAGATGGATGGATATATGGATGGAGTGATTGATGTATGTATATATGTATGGATGGATGGATGGACGGATGGATTGGTGGATGGATGGATGGACGGATGGACGGATGGATGGATGGATGGAAGGATGGATTGGTGGATGGATGAATGGATGAACGGATGAATGGACGGATGAATGGATGATGGATGCATGGATGAGTGAATGGATGGATGAATGGATGGATGAATGAATGGATGGATTGATTGATGATGAATGTTGATGCTATGGAAACAGTCGCAATTGAGAAAACAGTTGCTATGGGTGGAATGAAAGAGGGAGGGACTGAGGGATGGAAGACCAGTGGTCCAGTGGACATAAGTAATGGAAGCGGAGTGAGTCTGCGTCATGCCATCATGCCATGGAACAAAGTCCTAAGAGCTGCATCTAATGTTTCAAGTTGCAAGGAGAGTCTGAATCTCGTGAGTCGTGAGTGTTGCGAAGTAACGAAGGTAATTATATGATGAAGAGGGTGACGATAGTGAAGAACGAAGATAAGACGAAGGTATAATGGCGATCGCAATCAATCGCATCGTCATCCATCCTCCTCCTCCTCCTCCTCCTCCGTCTCCTCGTCTCCTCCTCCTTCTCCTCTTCCTCCTCCTTCTCCTCCTCCTCCTCCTCCTCCTTCTCCTCCTCCTCCTCCACCTCCTCCTCATCCTCCTCCTTCTCCTCCTCGTCCTCCTCCTCCTCGTCCTCCTCAACGCGTGCATACACATCCATTCACTGGAGTAAAGACACACGGCTATAGCCAGACACGCAGCCACACATAAAGACAGACAAAGAAAGCCAGAGAGAGAGAGAGAGAGAGAGAGAGAGAGAGAGAGAGAGAGAGAGAAAGAGAAAGAGAAAGAGAAAGAGAGATATATATTGCTATGAGGCAGGTGACTTACCTTTCGCTGAGTTTACTACTAAATGTCGACAGTCAGACTGAGAGGTGGTTGAGATGGATGAGGTAGTGGTGGTTGGTGGTGGTGATGCATATATATTTATATATAATGCATATTATACATATATATGCATATTATACATATATATATATGTATATATATAATCGGGCCGAGTGTGAAGCGGTATAGATTACATGATCTGAGTAACCTGGGTTACTAACACTGCAACTAAGAGCGGTTGAAAACTTGAAATCCGATCGGTGGGTGGGAGAAGTCACTCTGCGCGGATGGATAGCGGTTCACGGCACATGACCAGAAAGAGATATGAACCAATGGACCTCTCGCTCCTTCCCCCTCCTCCTCCCTTCTCCTCCTCCTCCCTCCTTCTCCACCTCCTCCTACTCCACCCCTTGTTCCTCATTTCCTCTTCTTCCTCACCCTTTGTCCTCCTCTTCTTGCCACATCCATTTCTCCGATCTATTTTCATCTATTTTCGCTGTAGTCTAATAATTGAGCAAATAACCTGCTCTGTTATTAGGCTAACCGATCGAAATTTTTCTTTCACAAGTTCGGGTATTTTATATAATAAGCTTAATTCGGATGCAAACAATGATTACACCGCAGGACTACAATAATAATTAAGAGCGTAATAAATAGCAGTAGCAGTGGTATAGTAGCGTGGTAGATGTCAAGTCAAGTCAAGTTTATTGATTCCATCATCAACGTACAACGTACAAGAAATTATGATCAAGAAGTGTAATAAAGTAACATACATGGCTTACACAGTGGTGCAATGAGAAAATTTGCCAGGAAATTAAGTTATGTGAGCCAGCAGATTTTTCAAACAAATAGCAATCACAGCAAAGGATTGGAAACAACAGGCCCTAAAAGGGACAAAGTCCCACTAAGAGGGGCCTTTTTAGCTAGGTAGCATTGAAAAGTTAAAGATGACATAGGTTTTCAGAACGATAGACATGGGATCACAAACTTTAGTGACAACCATAACTGTTTTAGAAAGCACAAGAGTAAAATAACAAACTAACTGCACAAGAGTAAAATAACAAACTAACTTAACTAACAATTATGATACATGCACAAGTGTGTGGGCTCTTAAAGTACGCTTAAAGCAAGAGAAATTATTAGAGGTACGGATGTTGAGAGGTAGGTTGTTCCATAGCAGTGGGCACTGAAACTTAATAGATAGTTTACGGATATTAGTTCTTGTGAAGATTAATTTATAGTCAGGTTTGTTTCTTGTACCAGCGTTAAATTGGATAGGGGGAAATCAGATAGGAAAGCAGATGGTAGAAGTTTGTTGTGATATTTGTACATAACTTCACAAGTCTGAGTGAAGTTGATCTGTGTGATGGTTAATAGTTTAAGTGCTAAGAATAATGGCTGAGTATGACAGTTAATGGAAGATTTAGCCATGATTCGTATGGCCCTTTTTGTGCAATTTTCAGTTTTCTTAAGCGAGTGGCATAAGTAGAAGTACAGATGATGTTACAATAAGTAAGATAGGGATAAACTAGAGTACGGTATAGTATAAGTTGGCTAGAATGTGGGAAGGTAGTAATTGAGAGATTCGATTAATGATGCCAATGCTTTTAGTGATTTTCATATTGACTTGATCTATATGTGTGTTCCATTTTAGGTGTTGGTTCATATGCACACCTAGAAATTTATATGTGGTAACTTGAGGAATAGTTATGCCATCAATAACTATATCTTCTGTATGTGGGGGTTTGCTTTCTATTAGTTCTAAATAATACAAAATTGGTCTTGGAGAGATTAAGTGACAGCTTGTTTGCTTTGAACAAGGTACTTGTGGCCTTTAACGCTTCATTAGCTAACTGAAATAATTGGTCTATATGAGGCATGTGATAGAAAGACGTTTGTGTCATCAGCAAACTGCAGGATGTCATGTAATAGAGAAGAAGAGTTGGGTAGGTCATTTATGTATATTATAAAAAGAAGGAGACCAAGAATGGAGCCCTGGGAACTCCAAATCGAATGGGTAAGAAGTCAGATAATGAATTGTTACATAAAACTTGTTGCTGGCGAGATGTTAAGTAACTTGTCAATCAATTCAGAGCAACACCCCTGATTCCGTAATGATCAAGTTTGGCCAATAGTATCCTATGGTCGACCGTGTCAAAGGCCTTTGCTAAGTCTAGGAAGATGCTTAATAAAGCCACGGCGCTGGATGGTGATTGATTGATATTATTATTATTATTATTATTATTATAATTATTATTATTATTATTATTATTATTATTATTATTATTATTATTATTATTATTATTATTAATTACTACTACTGCAGAAGCAGCAGCAGCAGCAGCAGTAGCAGCAGCAGTAGCAGCAGCAGTAGCAGCAGCAGCAGTAGCAGTAGTAGTACTACTGTAGTACCACCACCACCACCACTACTACTACTACTGCTACTGCTGCTGCTGCTGCTGCTGTACGTATGTATGTATGTATGCATGTATGTATGCATGTATATATGCATGTATGCATGTATGTATGCATGTATGCATGCATGCATGCATGCATGTATGCATGTATGCATGCATGCATGCATGCATGCATGCATGCATGCATGTATGCATGCATGCATGTATGCATGTATGCATGTATGTATGTATGTATGTATGTATGTATGTATATATGTATGTATGTATGTATGCAATATGGATGCATGCATACATGCATGTGTCTGTCATCCTGTATGTTTGACTGTCCATTTCTTTAGTTTACAATGAATGCAATGCAATTCAGACCATCCAAAGGAAAGTGCATATCCAAGTTGCCATCTTATCTGCGCTATATATATATATATATATATATATATATATATATATATATATATATAGTGAAAAATCACGATTTGTATGTCTGCCTCTATGTTTTGCTTATACATTGTCTTTGTGCACGTCCGTGTGTTTGTCAGTAAGCGTATACTTCAATATGTCAGTGAGATTGATACGATGGAGGGGAAGAGGGTCGACGTTGGCACATGGCGTGGTGAACGTCGTGACTCGAAATTAACCAGAAGAAAGCCTCGCACTAATTACTAAACCAGTCGACAAATAATAGAAATTGATTAGCATGCACTTGATCATGTGTGCGCACGAGGAGAGTTATGCAGGCTACAGTCGTCGCCCTCAGGGTATTTACAAAACATTCCATTCACAGTGTGCATTGTACACCCTCTAAAACACATGCACTTACCTCAAAACATCCATGCATTGTATACTGTGTATTGAATAAAGTACGTTCATTGGCTTGTTATAAGATTTAAAAACGCATCTTAACGTATTCTAAGGCGCCTTACACCTCAGTTCTTGAACGATCATGTTGACAGACTTTGCGTTCATTTACTTCTTGAACAAATAATTAATAGACAGAAATGCTGCGGTTTTCCGTTTCTGTGTAGCCTATAATTTCCTGCTACTATTCAGTAACATTTTCCGTGTGTTACGTGCTCATACTTCTCCGTATACGTGCGAATGTGTATACTATACAGGGTGGCCATAAAAAATACCCCCTAAGGTTTTTGCCAATATCTTGGCCAGAAGTTAGAATTTCGAAATCAAATTTTACAGGCTTAAAGGCAAATCATTTTACACATGATGGCCAGATTTCATCCAAATATTTCAAGCAGAACAAAAGTTATATCACCTTTAGTGAGACCCACTGTTTTTTGACGGTTCAAAAACGTAACGCAACAAAAAGTAATAAAAACACGATTTTATTAAGTCATTTATCAAATGAACTTGATAATGCTTCCCACCTTGTGTGCAATGTGTTCGCCACCAGTGCTCAAACTTGTAATGAGTCACTTTGGAAAATTCTTGATGACCTTGTTGATGTGTTCCAGAGGTAAATCTTCCCAGATCATCTCCAATGCATAAATCAATTTTCGTATTGCTAAGATTGTTTTTGACCACAGATTGTGGTATTTCGCCAGCATAGCTACCTACACTTTATAATCCATCAGGTTCCAATCAGGATATTTGGGGTCATTGGGGTTTTCTCATTGAGACCCACACAATTGACATTGAGCCGATTCACTCAGGAGTGAAAGGACTTTCATCAACAGCTTGTTTATTAACTCTCAATTTAACTCTTAATTTTTCTCAGCACTCACTGTTTATCAGAGTAAGGGGTGATAATAGCTTTAGCTCTAGGTCCCTTTGCTCAAGAAGTGTGCCTGAATGCACAATTTGTCTCTCATTGACATCTTGGACATTTTCATCTAAAAAAATTTGAATTTCATTGCTTTAATAGCAAAATTATTAATATGACAGATTCATTGTTTTACCAACTTGATCATCTTGCTAAATGACTTCCCAGTGAAGTGCAGCTACGCTGGTGCCCTGTTTCTTTCCTAAATAATAATAATGATCATCTATCAATATCAAGGCTATTTGGTAACAATTAGGCCTATCATCTAAGATGAGATTTAATAAAATGGTGTTTTGTTACTTTTTTGTTACGTTTCGTTTCTGGATCGTAAAAAAAGGTGGATGGTCTCACTAAAAGTGATATAACTTTTGTTCCGCTTGAAATATTTTGATGAATTCTGGCCATCCTGTGTAAATATGAATTTCATTTTGAAATTCGCACTTCTGGCAAAGATAATATTGGCAAAAACCTTAGGGGTCTTTTTTATGGCCCACCCTGTAGGCCATCCGTGTATGATTGTCTGCGTCTTGTAATGGGCATGTACTGTAGGCCTATCATGTGCCTCTGGGTATATGCACATGTTTCCTTCTTAGTGCACATGTGTGTGTGTGTGTATGCGCGCGCGCGCGTGTGTGTGCCACTCTATAATGTGCGTGACTGCATCTCCGTGTATTGAATGCTTGGCAACTGAAAGTTATGATAAAAATGGACAGACATGTGATTGCATCGGTTCGGTTTGGGTCACGCACTTATACGGTCGTGTGGGGCGGGAAGGGGTCGTAAAAACAATCACCTAAAGCGACAAAAATATGAGCTATGATGGGATGTCAGTATACTGCTATTATAACGCAGATCACGAGACAGGAGGGGGAGACAGGGCTTAAAAGGAGACTCGTTGTGTCCTATACACCAATTTCACTCTTGAGAAACTGACTGACTGACTGACTGACTGACTGACTGACTGACTAGCCACTGACTGACTAGCCACTGACTGACTAGCCACTGACTGATTGATTGACAGACTAACTGGCTAACTGGTTGGTGATTCGCTTTACTGGTCGGTAAATTGATTGATTGATTGGTCGTTTGAGTCAATGAGTGCCTGCCTGACCGATCTAAACCGACGGGTTGAAAATTGTATGCCTAAATTTAGCCTAAAATAAAGAAAGTATTGTATTTTATTTATAAGCCTACAGCCTTATGGTGGATGGTCTCACTAAAAGTGATATAACTTTTGTTCTGCTTGAAATATTTTGATGAATTCTGGCCATCCTGTGTAAATATGAATTTCCTTTTGAAATTCGTACTTCTGGCAAAGATATTGGCAAAAACCTTATGGGTCTTTTTTATGGCCCACCCTGTAGGCCATGCGTGTATGATTGTCTGCGTCTTGTAATGGGCATGTACTGTAGGCCTAAGATGTACATCAGTGTTGCGTTGTAGCCTACTTCTGCAGCCGAAGATTCCACCAAAGCTACACACTAAAATTATTCTAGGGCTCGAAGTTTATTGCATTTTCCCTCAAACCTGAACCTAACCGACCCTGACGACGCCAATCGATAGAATAACGCATTTGAACAATGCGCATGCGCCGACGGCTGCGCTTGCGCAAGGGTTTTCCACCGCAGAATTGTTGTAATAGGCCTACTTCTGGGGAGAAATTTTTCGCCGCAGAGGATTTCTCTTAACAATAACATTGCCTCGCTTTTTTTCTAATCTATTAGCCTATGGCGCTTGTACGCCGTTTACATTGTGCTATGTCGTGCAGTAATGTGTCCGACGTAGCTTCATTCATAGGCTACATCTCTGATGACCTTCCTTTTGAGCTACGCCTACATCCTGGGACTCTATACCAGGATCCTTCCTTACTAAACTTAAAACAGTTCTTTTTGGGCGCGCTGGAGTCGGGAGCGCCTCCGAGTAGTTTTTTCTTGATGGAGCGCTATATAAATGTCCGAATGAATGAATGAATCTAATTTTACTTCTAATTATATCAATTAACTATAAGCGCGAAAGTGTATCTTACTTATTAGTCCGGGTTATCTTCGTTTCTTCGAAAGTCTATGGTCGACTTCTGTAGCGCCAGGCACAAGAGACGTCACGCCGCTGCTGTCTTGTCTTCTCCGATTCAGAAGAGAATAATATGCCGGGCGAAGGCTACTAGTAATCCAACTGAGTCGATAGAGACCAACGTAGTGAGTCTTATATAGACATGCACCTGACTCTGCTCGCCTCATTCACTTCCCCATCACTTCCCTCGAAGCCACCAGAGGCAGCGATTCTAATAACGGAGGAGAGGGAGGCCGTGTATGGAGTGAGCGACATTAGGGGAGTAGTCAGCCCATCATGCAGCTGCGGCGTCGGACATTCGGCCCGTTCGAGGAACAGCAGCGAGCAGCAGCGACCGTCGCTTAAGTCGTTTATGGTCGTCGTCGGAGAATTTCGGAATTATTCTGGTGACGCAGGTTCAATGCACAGAACGGTCCAATTACGCGCAACTAAAAACGCACCCAGTTCCCGCTTATCGCCGCCATGCCAGAACGATGCTGCACTGTATGGTTAGAGTGCGGGACGAAACGGAGGAGGCGGACGCAGACAAAAAGCAGGGGAGGAAGAAGGATGGAGGAGTGGAAGGAGGAGTGGGAGGAAGATGAAGAGAAAGTGGCGTTTGAGGAAAGAAGACAGGGTGGGAGAGCGGGGTAAGGAGGGGGATGCACGGAGAGAAGGTCGTAAACTTCGGCCAGTTGTTTTCCCAAGAGAGATAATAAAAGCAGCCTCACAACAAGTGTCGACGGCATGCAGTGTATAGCGTCGCGCGTTGTCCCAGCCGTCTGTCCCATTCACTCGCACGATATATATATATATATATGCATATATATATATATATGTGAAATATATATTGTGTGTGTATATATATGCATATATAGACACACAGTGATACACATTATTCATCTGAATGCAGAATATAACGCAGCGTATATATATATATATATATATATATATATAATTATAGATAGCGACCTTCCCAAGCCACAATCTTGGTATCTGGTACCTTAATGTAATAGTTTCGCCGTGTGTTTGTGCTTGTATTTGCTGTGGGTGTTCCTATGTGCGTAGGTTCCATAGCCTAATGGAGATCTAAATGTACACATAATCATTGTGCATTTGCAATGATGTATCCGTGTCGTGTAGATATATAATAGAAGGCGACGATGTTTAAGGTGTGGTCAAATGGGAGAGGCGTTGGCATTGGCGGTTGTTTTGCGTTCAGCGTTGACTTATTGCTTTTCTGCGTAGACCACAATTCTCTAGATTTTCTCCGAACTTTGGACTTTTCCGGCCTAAGTGAGTTCGACTGATTGGAGAGAGAGAGGGAGAGAGAGAGAGAGAGAGAGAGAGAGGCGGAGAGAGAGAGGGGGAGAGGAGAGAGAGAGAGGGGAGAGAGAGAGGGGAAGAGAGAGACAGAGACAGAGAGACAAAGAGAGACAGAGACACACAGAGACACACAGAGACACAGACAGAGAGAGATCGTCGATGTAATATAACCCGTCGATCAACAGAGACGATTTCCAGCCACCCGTCTCTTAATGTTATGTTTATTCAACATAATAATCGTTCACCAACCTCCTACTACGAACCACTTATTTCCTTCCGTCCTCTGTCCCTCCTTCTCCTTCTCCTCCTCGTCCTTCTCCTCCTCCTCTTATTTTTCGTCTTCCTATCCATTTCTTTCGACCTCATCTCTAACTGCTTCTGACCTACTTCCCTATTTGCCCTCATCCATTCTTCCTCCTCTTCATTTTCTTCCTCTTATTACATCTACTGTATACATATCGTTCTCCTCTTTCCGCTCTTACTCCCGCTCCTTGTTAACGTCTTACTCTAATCATGCTCAGTGCCAGGTCTGTTCTGCTCCCTCCATGGCAGTATAGGTTTCATCCAACTTCAGATTCCGTCGTTTTCTGTTGATCCCGCAATTCTTATCGCCGCCGTCTCTAATAGCCTATATGTACATCGTTGCATATACAAATGAGCGAGCAAGACCGTAAACCGAGAAGTATGAGTTTCAGATTTCACCAAAGTCGACAGTAATTCTTCTAGAAAAATCAGCTCTCTGTATAGTGCAGCGGTTTCCAACCCGTGGCCCGCGGGCCAAAAGTGGCCCGCCAGTCCTGAGAAAATGGCCCTCATCTCTCAAACAATTTTTCAAAAATATATGAAAAATTGACAATTTGGACAGGATAGAACACATAATTATTTTCCATTGCAAGTCATTTTATTTTGACGTTTATAAATAACATCAAACATTCTATTTTGAATCAATTATAACAATTGTATATGCTTTTTGTTAATTAAATTTTAGCCTTGTGGCCCCTAATGTCCTTCGACTAATATAAAGTGGCCCTCGTATCCTCCAATTTAGAAAATGTGGCCATAGAATCAAAAAAGGTTGGGAACCACTGGTATAGTGTATACTCTTCTTCCCTCAAGCGAACTCGGCTACGAACTGATTATGTCGACCGTTCAGTTCATTGTTGGTGGGAAGTTCAGGCGATGTGGGAGGAATGGTCATATACGCCTTCAAATAGGCTACCAAGGCTAGATTTGTGGCTACGGAGCTCCGCCACTGTCAGTGCAAGTCCCAAGCTTGGACAAAGGAGGAGGGCGACGACGTCAATGATCGTTGCTATCGCACAGTGTCCTTAAATTAAGCAGATGAAACTGAATTTAACGCTCACCGTATCCTCACTTCAATTCAAAATCGACTTTACTTTCATGTTCACATACTGAAGTTGACTTTCGATCCATTTTTTCCTCTTCATGCTTTCTTTTGCTGAAAACCCCTTCAACTTTGATAACCATTGGATCGAACCTAGTGGAAAATTCAGTTCAAATATACGAGCTAATGTTCAAACCTGTGTTTTAGAATCTTCTCACAAGAAGTCACTATTGAGCATGTGAGGATGAATTTAACTCTTCACTTTCACGTGTTGATATTGCAGTTGGCTCTAAATTCATGTCGTTCACACTAAAGTTCGCTCTGATCTAATAAGAAAAGTTCAGCTTTAAATAACATTATAAGTCAAAGCAATGTAGAAAATTCAGTTTCAACAAGCGAGCTAAATGTTCAGTTCTGTTTAAAAGTGTTTTCTCATGAAGCTACTTTAAAAAAGCAGAAGAATTTGAATGTAACTTACCACACGTCTTCACTCCCCATCTTGACTATGAAGTTTTCTTAGCTTTCGCATTCGCCAGGTTAAAGTTAGTATTGATACACTGGAAAGAGGAAAGTATTGGAACACCTCATTAATGGACGCCCCATTTGCTGGAAGTACCACATATTATAACCATGCCAAGTGCTGCGAAAACCTCCTTCAATTTAAATAATCATAAAATCGAAACTAATCCAAAAGTTCTATTAAAATATACAAACTAATGCTCAGCTCTGTGTCTAAAAGTGTTAGCCTATTATTATGAAGTAACTGTAAAGTATGCAGAACTTCAGCAGAAGTATCTGAATTTAACATACCTTGTGGCTTCACTTCTCATCTGGACTTTCAATTTGGCTTTTCTTTCTTGTTGGCCATCCTAAAGTTTACTTTTAGTGTGTAGTTTGTCAAATTGTCATTCATTTTGTTGAAAATCTTTTCAATTTTAAATGATCGTATAATCGAAAGTAGGCTACTAAAGAAATGTAGTTTAAATAGACGATGTTCGGTTCTGTATTTTAAAGTGTTCAATCAAAAAGATATAGGCCTAATTAAAATACACAAGAGAATCTTAATTTAACACGACCTCAAGGGCGGAAACAGAAATTTTCGAAGGGGGGGGTTAAAATTTTCGGTCTTGGGACAATGAACAGTGTTCGTCTTGGCCGCCGAAAAATCTGATGACCTTTTTTAATCATTTGTCTCGAATTCCCATGAAAGAGATACCATTTTATCCGCCAAAATAGCTGATGACCTTTTTCTAGTCGTATACGGACCTCGTTTACGAACCTCGTGGGCGTGGCGTGGGGAGAGGCGTGCGGAACTACTCATGGGTCATGGCATGGGGGGGGGGGGCCACGTCAACTTTCCGAGCCAGAACAGCTGGTCAAAAATAAAGAAATTTCTTAATTGGAGGCCATGGCCGGATTGGCCCCCTGGATCCGCCCCTGCACAGCCTACATTTACCTCGTGTCATCAATTCCAATCTTGACTTCGGAATTTTCTTTGTTTCACGCTGGCCATCCTAAAGTTAATATTGATTTGCTTTAAACAAATCACCTTTAAATTACCATAAATTCGAAATAAAGTTCAAATATACAAATCAATGTTCGGGTGTGCATTTAAGTTACTATATAAAGCAGAAGAACCTGAAATTGACATTATCATAACATACCTTGTGTCTTCACTTTCCACCTCATGGACTTTCAATTTGTCTTTGCTTTCTTGCTGGCCATTATAAAGTTGATTTTCGGTCTGAAGCTTTTCACATTTTCATTAGCTGAAACCCTTTTCAGCCATGCCATTTCATGACGACTTATATACTAAAATGTGTGTACAATGTCGTACATATAAATGCATTATATATAATTATGATTATACCTAAAAATATTTTATATGTATATATATAGAGAGAGAGAGAGGATTACGTATGATGTATGCCTGTAAATATATGCATGAATCGTGATTTATTCGCAAAAACTCTGTATAGACTATAGCCTAACAGCACTATAAACTAGAAGTTTTTTTAAAATAAGCTTAATGAATCGTTTGAAGGTCTATATATATATATACCCTCTAATACGACTGTCTTCCTTTGCATTGTTCCAATTGTTTGGGCGAATAGTTAGGCCCAATTCAAATATCTGTCAAGTATTTTAAAACCGTAGCCTATTCATTTATTTTTTGGTGGTCGAAGATCTGTTATAGCCTAGGCCTATGGGGCATAATTGCAGTATCGTGTAGGCTTATCGGGGACAGTGAGTGTCGGGTATACGGTCAGATTATTTGTCGTGAGGGCTGGTTATAAGTGACTCAAGTTAGGCGACGTGAGCTTCGGTTATATAGGGTTAGTGTTGGATCCTTGTTAGATATACGTATATACTGTCCAAAGATATTGCATATGCTTCGGCCCCCGATACTGCAATTTTGCAGGACTATCATTAATGCAGGTCCCTAAACTGCAGTGCATGCCATTTACCTCGTGCGTTGCCGTCCATTTTTGCAGGACTACTCACAACGTCGGCTCATTTCCTTCGAATATTTCGTTAACAGACAATCTTAGTACCTTGTAATAATAATAATAATAATATTCTCTTTATTAACAATCCGGTTGACACACCGCAACCGGTTACAATGTACACTTATGCAATTTAAACAATTCACAAGAACGAAGATCACAGAATACACAAATCTTAACTATACCAACTGAAACAGACAGCTTTGTAATTACACGGCGCTAATAGCAGCCTACAAAGCAAATCCGCCCAACGGGGGCTCGAACTCACTACCTCTCGCTCTCTTGGCCAGCGTGTTAACCACTACTCTACCGGGCCCCCCGTAACATCGATTAACTTTGTCGATCTCCTTGTGTTTGAATATTTACCTTTTCTTTTCAACAAAATATACATAGAAACAAAGTATAAGGTCGAATTTAAAATATTTTGGAAGAAACCTCAAGCTAAACCTGCTAAACCATGAACTTCTTCCTACGAAAGTTGCAAAGACGTTAACCATCGTTGCAAGCGTCTACGTCATCAGTCGCGTTTGTTTTAGAAGATGACGTCTGCAATCACTATCCAATCAGCGCTCAGCTACTGATCACGTGAATCTTGTATCCAATCATTCATAATCATAAGTCATAACCGGCTGCATCATCCGGTCGATTGTTTTGCCGCTATAGTTCAGTCTCGACGTAAATGCACTTACAATAATACAATACAATTAGTCATTTATACCGCGCTTTAACAAAACAAGTCTTGCACAAGAGCGCGCTTCCTTCACTGCAAATCTAGTTATAATACAATGAAAACAAATGAGTTTTTAGCTTTGATTTAAATTCTGCAACAGATGAGCACTGGCGAATGGAGATTGGTAGACTGTTCCATTCTTTAGGTCCTGATGCTGAGAAGGCACGGCTTCCAAGCTTCCGGTTTGTGCGAAGTGTAGCAAAGTCACTTCGCGACGACGATCGAAGTCCTCTGGACTTGGAGGCGGAACATGGCGTGACCATGGATGTCATGTAGGATGGAGAAGTTCCGTAGTGGATATGAAACATCAGGAGGGAAATTTTGAAAGCAATGCGAGCACGGATGGGAAGCCAGTGTAGTTGTTTCAGAGCTGAAGTGATGTGGTCTCTGGGACCAAGACCTTTTATCAGGCGCGCGGCCGTATGTAGAACTGAAGACAGGGGTTGAAGTGTTGATGATGGAAGACCAGATAGCACAGAGTTGCAGTAATCGAGACGAGAGATGACGAGAGCTTGAGTGAGAATACGAAGGCAGGTTTCATTCAGACAACGTTTCACTTGTCGGATTCGGCGAAGGTGAAAGAAGCATGCTCTGGCTATAGAAGAAATATGTTGTTTCATCTGTAAACTGCTGTCAAGTAGCACACCGAGGTCACGAATCACGTCAGATGGTGGAATAGAGCAGTTGGAGTCGAGGTCAAGAGTTTTCATTAATTGGTTGTTGTTTCGTCCACTTTGTCGGTCAAACCAAATGAGTTCTGTCTTGGTGGCATTTAGCTTCAAGCGCATAGATGCACACCAAAACTGAATATCCTGGAAACAGGCTGCAATCTTGACTTTGATGCTACCAATGTTCTGTCCCGATAGCTTTATGTAGAGTTGGGTGTCATCAGCATACAAGTGAATCATGAGACCATGCTGCAAGGCAATGTTAACAATGTTGGAAGTGTATAGAATAAAGAGGAGTGGACCAAGAATGGAGCCCTGGGGGACACCGAAAAGGACAAAAAACATTTCAGAAGAGGACCCACCAAGTTTAATACTGTAAGATCTTGAGGAAAGGAAAGAGGCAATCCACTGAATAGCTGAAGCAGTCACGCCAAATTGAGTTTGTAGGAGTTTAAGGAGAATGGTGTGATCCACACAATCGAAGGCCGCAGAAAAATCCAGAAGTAGCAGGGCTGCAATGAGTCCCGAGTCAAGGGCCAGAACAATGTCGTTGTAGACTTTGATGACTGCAGTTTCGGTGGAGTGATGGCGACGAAATCCAGATTGCGTTGGTGGAAGCAGATGATTTGACTCAATGTAAAAAGATAGTTGTTTATGAACAACACGTTCGACGAGTTTCGAGATGAAGGACAAATTCGAAATGGGCCGGTAACTGGCCGGATCTGTCGGGTCTAATCCTGACTTCTTTACACGAGGTCGAATGATGGCGCGTTTGTGTTTAGGTGGTAGACAGGCTTGGGTTATGGAAACATTGATGAGGAGTGCAAGGATCGGAGCGAAAATGACGTATAGAGATTTGAGGAGCCAAATAGGTGCAGAATCCAATTCGCACTGCTTTGATGACGAATCATTTATAAGTTTTTCAACCTCACCAACTGTGACTTCGTCAAACTTGCATAGTGAATGTGAAATCGGAGGAAGATTTGAAAAATCAGGAGTCGGTGCATCTTTAGTCGAATCACGGATCATGTCTATTTTATTTTCAAAATAATCAAGGAGTGTATCTGGAGAAATGCGTGAGGAGGTGTCTTGAGGAGGTGTAAGTAGTGTGTTCAAGGATTTCCAGAGTGTTCGACCATCACCTTGAGCACTCTCGATGCTGTGAAGTATGTACACATAATTTCTACCTGTGAACGTCAAAAATCCCCACAGCTTCGGAAAAATTTCTTTTGTAAATTTGCGAGATATATGTGCATTATGATTAACAAATAATCATGGGCGTAGTTTATCAGGGGCTAGGGGGCTAAGCCCCCCCCCCAAGAAGCTCCATGCATAGTCATGTTTTTTACCGTGTAAATGGTCTATTTTTTCGGGCCTAGCCTCCCCCATCAAGACCTAAAGCAGAACAATGATGAGAAGAGAGAAGAAAGTCTAGATGAACAGGAGAAAACATAAGGATGAGAATAGAAGCTGGATAATTGAGAAACACGAGGAGTAGGCCTATGGAAGGCGGATGAGGTAAATAATAGATTGAAGATGATGAAACAAGTAGGATTAGAAGCATAGGTGCAATCACGTCCTAAAAGTTGGGGGGGGGACCATAATGAATCACGTCCTAAAAGTTGGGGGACCATAATAATAAAGTTAGGGGACCACTCAAAAGTTGGGGTGGACGCGTCCCGTTGGTCCCATAGGGTGGTTGCGCCTATGATTAGAAGAAGGCATGACGAAGGAGGAGGAAGCTGAAGACCCGACGAAGAAGGTGAGTAGGAGAAGGAGGAGGAGGAGGAGGAGGAGGAGGAGGAGGAGGAGAAGGTGGAGAAGGAGGAGTTGGAGTTGGAGGAGACGCATAACCTGGCGTGCCTGACTCTAAGTTGGATGGTCTGAATGGAATAAAAAAATATCGCTGCTGTCCGTGGAATCGAGGCTTATAACTGCAGTGGCAGACGACAGGTTGGACGAACAGCTGATCTGCCAATCAAAGACCGACACCTGTTTCAACGCAAAAACGGAACGGCATGCATTGCTCACCTGCTTGCACCCACAAACTCACCCCGTTCAAGTAGCCGCTACAGCAAGTATTTTAAGCGCAGAGATGGAACAGAGAACGATACAACGATACTTCGGCGTGAAACTCCGATGCAGTGTCCGCTCTACATTCGGGAGCGCCTCTGAGTAGTGAGAGCTTGAAGGGGCGCTATAACAAGTGCACATACAAACAAACAAACAAACAAGATACAAAGAAAGGAGCAGGAGAAAGAGAAAGAGGAAGAGGAAGAGAAAGAGAAAGAGGAAGAGGACGAGAAAACGCAAGTTACTTAGTCCGTCGTCGATCGATGTATTGATTAATTTTATGTATCGATTCATTCAAACACAAACACTCATCCAACGCACTCGTCCGTCCGTCGTTCAATCCATCCATAGTTCCATCCATCCATACATCCACCCGTCCATCCGTCCGTAAGTACGTCCGCCTATCCATCGATCCATTTATATGATTATAATTATCTGGTCGTCCAAAGAGAGAAATGGAGTGAGTGGGAAACAAACAGACGGCGACAGAAAGAGAGAGAGAGAGAAAGAGAGAAAGAGAGAGAGAGAGAGAGAGAGAGAGAGAGAGAGAGAGAGAGAGAGAGAGAGAGAGAGAGAGAGAGAGAGAGAGAGAGAGAGAGAGAGAGAGGGAGTAAGAGAGAAAGAGACAGACAGACAGAGACAGAGAAAGAGAGACAGACAGTGACAGAGAGAGGAGAAACAAAGAGAGGCGGGAAAACAGACAAAAATATAAAAAAACAGGGACGCCATGGGCGACGTACACACTCACACTACAGAGCGATATACAGAAAAAGAGACACAGAGACATGTATAGAAGGAAGGAAAGTGAGGAATAAAGACTATAGAGAATAGAAATGGAAGAGGCAACAGGAGGATGGAAACAGATGAATACTGAAACAGAGACAAAGATATAATATATATAATATAAATACGTATATTATATATGAATATATATATAATATAATTTATATATATATATATATTTCTGGCGGATCGATCTGAGGTTGTTTCGGTGCAGATGATAATAATATGACGTGTGCAAACAGGGTCGCAGTGTACGCATGCAACACCGTCGTCATTAGTCGCAGAGTCAATAAACGACGACGCAGGACTTTCATTTATCCATGGCGCTACATAAAGCCACTGCACTCGCTAATGACACCAACATAAAATGATAATGCGCCTCCTCCTTCTCCTTCTCCTCTTCTTGTTCCTTAGCCCACTCTTCATCCTAATATACGTCCTCCTCTTCTATCCTTCTTTTTCCTTTGTTGCTTGTAGGTCTTTATACGCCTCGCTCCCTCAACTTCATCCTCCTTCTCTTGAGTTTTCTTCTTTTTTACACGCTGCTTTCTTCTTCTTCTTCTTCTTCTTCTTCTTCTTCTTCGACTGTCGTCTGCATACCTGCCTCTTCCTTTCTTCTTCTTCTCTTTTCTTCTTCACTTCCCTCCTCGAAGTTCCACCTCGTCCGCTTCCTTCACCTCCTTCTCTTCTCTTCGCTTTTATTCTCCCTTCCTATGATTTCAAATTCTTCCTCGTCCTCGTCCTCACCTCAACGCCGATCGTTAAATGTCAGGTGTATACGACGCAGACAGACACAATCGATAATTAACCTGTCAATCAATTATTCTAGTAGTATAGTATCCTACTCTCTCTCTCTCTCTCTCTCTCTCTCTCTCCTCTCTCTCTCTCTCTCTCTCTCTCTCTCTCTCTCTCTCTCTCTCTCTCTCTCCTCTCTCTCTCTCTCTCTCTCTCTCTCCCTCTCTCCCTCCCTCTCTCTCTCTCTCTCCTCTCTCTCTCCTCTCTCTCTCTCTCTCTCTCTCTCTCTCTCTTTTGCTTTCTCTCTCTCTCTCGCTCCGGTGCCAGGTCAGAATCTGAGGAGGTGAAGCGTGCAGAGAGATAGTGTGGAGCTACGGCGGTAAACGTTGATGCGATGGACACTGATGATCGTGTTCTGGTGCACTGCGGCAGAAGTTGAATCAGGATAAGATGCATTGAGGAGTTCGAGTGGAAAGCAAAGGAAATACAGACAGTAGTAAAGGTATGACAGACTAAAAACATCAAAGGGCCCGGAGTTGGAACATCAAAGGGTTC
This sequence comes from Lumbricus terrestris, assembly GCA_949752735.1. Taxonomy (NCBI): domain Eukaryota; kingdom Metazoa; phylum Annelida; class Clitellata; order Crassiclitellata; family Lumbricidae; genus Lumbricus; species Lumbricus terrestris. The sequence continues at coordinate 23,152,201 of OX457041.1, read as the reverse complement.
GGAGTTGAAACATCAGAGAGTCCGGAGTTGAAACATCAAAGGCCGAAAGTTGGAACACCAACGTTTGTATGACTCATCGTTAATTGGCTGACATCATCAGCGCGTGCTACAGTCGCCACCCACAAATGGGTGGAGGGCCCAGTGTTTTATGAATCGACAAACTTGACTCATATGGGAGACCCCCACCCACAACCCCACGCATGCTTCATCAGCTGATTATCACCATCGGCTGCAGCAGCCCGTGTTTTATGAATCGACATGCGCAACGCACATATTCACACAGACAAGCAGGCTTACTTAGACGACCAAGGCGGTATATGGTTATACATTTAGAATCCCAACATTATAATATTCGTTCGCTAGAGTGACAAACAAACAGTGACAGACGCCTAACCTCACTCTCTTGTGCTCATTGCCAGCCTCCTTCCTCTTCAGCGGTTGAACTATACAATACAACACATTACAACTGAAATTTGATATTGTCATCCTTACAAAGCTCAATACTGTACACAAGCCTCAACGGAGCAATTGTATTGCAGTGCAATTGTGTGTGAAGAACATGTTCAAGCGACATACACAGGCGCTGCCTCGGACGGCGATCGACCCAACACTCTCCGGCCGAGCGCTCTAACCGCTCGGCCACCCACCCTCGCAATGTCAAACTTGTATCATTATTTGACTGAATGATGCGACAGACCCCTCCCCGCCCACGAGAATTACCAATTCTGATGCTGTAGCGCGCTTTACTTTGTCATGAACATGCATTTTAAAACACAACATTAGATTATTTCTTCGGTACAGGTAATTCTTTCTTCTCCATAACATTCAAATGCTGTGGCAAAGTTGTTGTAAATTCTGTTATAATATTTCTATTGGTATTATCTAAAAATTCGCGAACTGGCATTTTTTTACTTAGCAAATATGTAGATATATAATCAGACGGTGTAATGCAGCACAAATGCTATAGCATAACTATAAATTATATCTTGTCTTGGCAACTGTGGAAATACATGTTCTGTTTGTGTTTATGCCTATATAGTTTTAAATTGTGTTTGCTTGCACAGGATTGTCATATGCAGGAGCTCTTTAAATGCGTTTCACGTCTTCCAACTTAATGATCAGAGTGAAAACTTATTATCACTTCCTATATGCACCCTGGCCACAGACTCGCATTTCTTGAAACTCCTTCGTGATTGGTCCCTAGTCAAAATTACTGCAAATGTACTAGCAATATCCAATGAGAACGCCCACACACTAGAAATTCATAGCGCACAACGCATCATAGTGCATGCGCCATATCTGTCTGTCATGGGGTAAGGGTACGCACGCAGCCAATCAGAATCTTGCAAAGAGTGACACACAGCTAGCACGCTGTACAGCAGAAGTAAACATATACAAGCCTTCTATAGAGGCGGCTGCAGGGTATTTTTATTCAATGAACAAGAATACTAAAGCTCGAGCACTATGATCAGCAGCGATTTGATAAATTTATATCTTCTATCTCTCTCCAAATCCTTTCCTAAGCTTCTTCTCTCAAAGTAAGATTCTTCTGCCTATATTCTTCTCAAACTAAGCTTCTTCTCTTCTTATAAGATCCTTCACCTAAGATTCTTCTCCCCAGCAGATTCTTCCACCATCAATTTCTTCTCAACCTAAGCTTCTTCTGCACATATTCTTCTCAACCTAAGATTCTTCTCCCCAGCAGATTCTTCCACCATCAATTTCTTCTCAACCTAAGCTTCTTCTGCACATATTCTTCTCAAACTAAGATTCTTCTCCCCAGCAGATTCTTCCACCATCAATTTCTTCTCAACCTAAGCTTCTTCTACCCAGATTCTTCTCAAACTAAGATTCTTCTACCTATATTCTTCTCCCAGCAATTTCTTCTCGCCAACTCCTTCTCTCAAACTAAGATTCTTCTACCTATATTCTTCTCCCAGCAATTTCTTCTCACCAACACCTTCGCCTTCACCATCTTCTCGCCAACTCCTTCTCCCTGGCAATCTTCTCACCAACTCCTTCTCACTCATCATATTCTTCTCACCAACTCCTTCTCCCAGCAATTTCTTCTCACCAACTCCTTCTCCCCAACTAAGATTCTTCTCCCAGCAATTTCTTCTCACCAACCCCTTCTCCCAGCAATTTCTTCTCACCAACTCCTTCTCTTCTTATAAGATTCTTCTCACCAACTCCTTCTCCCAGCAATTTCTTCTCACCAACCCCTTCTCCCAGCAATTTCTTCTCACCAACTCCTTCTCTTCTTATAAGATTCTTCTCACCAACCCCTTCTCCCAGCAATTTCTTCTCACCAACTCCTTCTCCCAGCAATTTCTTCTCACCAACTCCTTCTCCCCAACTAAGATTCTTCTCCCAGCAATTTCTTCTCACCAACCCCTTCTCCCAGCAATTTCTTCTCACCAACTCCTTCTCTTCTTATAAGATTCTTCTCACCAACTCCTTCTCCCAGCAATTTCTTCTCACCAACCCCTTCTCCCAGCAATTTCTTCTCACCAACTCCTTCTCTTCTTATAAGATTCTTCTCACCAACCCCTTCTCCCAGCAATTTCTTCTCACCAACTCCTTCTCTTCTTATAAGATTCTTCTCACCAACTCCTTCTCCCAGCAATTTCTTCTCACCAACCCCTTCTCCCAGCAATTTCTTCTCACCAACTCCTTCTCTTCTTATAAGATTCTTCTCACCAACTCCTTCTCCCAGCAATTTCTTCTCACCAACCCCTTCTCCCAGCAATTTCTTCTCACCAACTCCTTCTCTTCTTATAAGATTCTTCTCACCAACTCCTTCTCCCAGCAATTTCTTCTCACCAACCCCTTCTCCCAGCAATTTCTTCTCACCAACTCCTTCTCTTCTTATAAGATTCTTCTCACCAACTCCTTCTCCCAGCAATTTCTTCTCACCAACTCCTTCTCCCAGCAATTTCTTCTCACCAACTCCTTCTCCCCAACTAAGATTCTTCTCCCAGCAATTTCTTCTCACCAACCCCTTCTCCCAGCAATTTCTTCTCACCAACTCCTTCTCTTCTTATAAGATTCTTCTCACCAACTCCTTCTCCCAGCAATTTCTTCTCACCAACCCCTTCTCCCAGCAATTTCTTCTCACCAACTCCTTCTCTTCTTATAAGATTCTTCTCACCAACCCCTTCTCCCAGCAATTTCTTCTCACCAACTCCTTCTCTTCTTATAAGATTCTTCTCACCAACTCCTTCTCCCAGCAATTTCTTCTCACCAACCCCTTCTCCCAGCAATTTCTTCTCACCAACTCCTTCTCTTCTTATAAGATTCTTCTCACCAACTCCTTCTCCCAGCAATTTCTTCTCACCAACCCCTTCTCCCAGCAATTTCTTCTCACCAACTCCTTCTCTTCTTATAAGATTCTTCTCACCAACTCCTTCTCCCAGCAATTTCTTCTCACCAACTCCTTCTCCCCAACTAAGATTCTTCTCCCAGCAATTTCTTCTCACCAACTCCTTCTCCCAGCAATTTCTTCTCACCAACTCCTTCTCTTCTTATAAGATTCTTCTCACCAACTCCTTCTCCCAGCAATTTCTTCTCACCAACTCCTTCTCTTCTTATAATATTCTTCTCACTAGCACCATCAACAGCATTACTTCCCCCTCCCCAGCGCTCTCATCACCATCATTGGCATTACTTTCCCCCAACAACAATTTCATCAGCATCACTTCTCCTCACCAACACTCTCATCACAATCATCGGCATTACTTCCCCCTCCCCAGCTCTCTCATCACCATCATTGGCATTACTTCCCCTCACCAACACCCTCATCAGCAGTACTTTTGTGTCAAGTGCAAGTGTCTATATAGCAGCGCTTTTGATTTTCTACACAACTCTCCATCTCTCTGCAGTGAACAAGCAGAGATTTATTAATTATTGATGTTTTTGGCCTGTAAACTGTGCACTTGTGTTATCGACCTGTAAAACAGATCACTTCTCTTCTGCACATACATGCGTCAGAGCACTTTTTGCTTAATCGATAGATATGCAGATTCGGACAATCATGGCTTTTGCATCAAGAAGAAGAAGAAGAAGATGAAGATTGAGTATATTCGCTAAAGTAATTGCTACTGCATATTCAGAACCTATGTGGCATATTGCCATATTCTTCTCAGCATATTCTTCTCACTAGCACCATCAACAGCATCACTTCTCCTCACCAACACGCTCATCACAATCATCAGCATTACTTCCACCTCCCCAGCTCTCTCATCACCATCATTGGCATTACTTTCGTAGAAGAAATTTTGTGCACACTTCTGTCTATTGCAAATATAGAAAACAAATAATATTTTATACTTTTTTATTATAATATTTCTTCAATGTCTTCATGGCGATGCATCAAAAATATGGTCATCATCACCAACATTTACATATAATGATCCATCGCTACATTCGTCATCACCCATATAATCATCCTCTGAAGCGCAGCCTTGTGGTGAATTCGGCGGAGGCGGCGGCATATTCAGCAACAGATCGTCCAAAGATGCTATGTCCTCGGCCAGAATAGCCTGGATTTCCACACTTGTTAATGGATTTTGGAGGAAGGACCAGGCATGCTCTGGGAAGTAGAGGCTGCGTAGAAGCACGCCATCCGGATCATGGTTCACACAGGTCCACGCACTACTCCACAGCACGTCAGTCGATGAGGTCACGACTTCTCTTGCCTCATCTGTAAAAGTATTAACAAAAAATAAAAATAAAAAATAAAAAAAAATAATAAAAAGCGTGAAATAAATATACTATTGCAAATCTAATGAAGAGTATGAATTATTTGGATCAGTCATATTATGATTTAGGATCTGCAGATGATGTCGGCCGAGAAAAGATTTCTGCTAGATGCAATAAAGACAAGCCAAAAGATATGGGCAGTATGACTCAGTCACATAAACATTATAGAAAGAATGTAAGTCACAATTTTATATGAATATAGATCTTCTTTATGAATTGATTTTAAGATTTTATCATGCGTTACAATAAATGCACAGTATATCAACTATTTCCCATATGCGCTAAAATAATGTAGAAGCGCAACGTCGTATGTTATAGATTTATGAATTTTCTCATTCTATCTTTTTACAATAATTCGATTACATTTTGCCGCATCATTTTTACTACTCTATTTAAAAATTAATGAATATTTTAAAAGAAATGCTATTTCACTAACCACACACTACACATACACCTCTCGCAGCTGACGCACACGCCACTTCTGTATTTGCATCATTTTGACTGGCTGGCACTTCTTGGTCGCACTCCATGCAATCGTTCTCTTCATCAATAATCGCCCATTGAGCAGCCGGCATCGCCATGTGACTCGCCGTCGCAGTTTCAATATGAACCGCGTCTTCTGTAGTATCAGCTTCGCATAGCACAACATTTTCAGAGTCAGACATGCTGTGCGACGAAAAATTTCATATACTATTCTAAAGTATACTCACCAGTATTTATGCATGAATGGGGGTGGGTCGATGGCTTTGAAAATTGGTCCCCCTTTGAATCACAATCAAAGAAAATTTCTTCTTAAAGCCAGGCATTGTAATATGCCATCACTATCAATATCCTCATACTCAGAGCGTGAAGGATTTCGAGCTCACCGGCTGAGTGTAAATAGTGCAGCTTCAAACGACACGGTCGACCATTCTGTCTCACATCATTAAGATCTTGTAGCAGCTGCGCAGAATTATCTGCTTGAAGTGCCCGCGAAGGTTCAATGGGATAATGTCCGTATGAATTCCAGGCACTCTTCTGCAAACGTATATCCATCAGACTGATCTGCTTGGTCTATGCATATCTGCACCATATCACGATTATTCTATTAGGACAAGACAAAATTATCTTCATTTTAGTCGATCTATAGTGTCGCTATACAGCATATCCTTGAACCCCTTTTACATCTATGATCAGCCAGAGGCTGGCGAATTTCAGGGAAAATTATTTACTTCCTTGAAAGGTCCCGCTTCTCAGGGCATGCTCTCTTTGACAGCCGCTCAAAGCGTCGTCGTTGGGTGCACTGCACAGTAATTTTGACTAGGACCAATCACGAAGGAGTTTCAAGAAATGCGAGTCTGTGGCAGGTGCATATAGGAAGTGATAATAAGTTTTCACTCTGATCATTAAGTTGGAAGACGTGAAACGCATTTAAAGAGCTCCTGCATATGACAATCCTGTGCAAGCAAACACAATTTAAAACTATATAGGCATAAACACAAACAGAACATGTATTTCCACAGTTGCCAAGACAAGATATAATTTATAGTTATGCTATAGCATTTGTGCTGCATTACACCGTCTGATTATATATCTACATATTTGCTAAGTAAAAAAATGCCAGTTCGCGAATTTTTAGATAATACCAATAGAAATATTATAACAGAATTTACAACAACTTTGCCACAGCATTTGAATGTTATGGAGAAGAAAGAATTACCTGTACCGAAGAAATAATCTAATGTTGTGTTTTAAAATGCATGTTCATGACAAAGTAAAGCGCGCTACAGCATCAGAATTGGTAATTCTCGTGGGCGGGGAGGGGTCTGTCGCATCATTCAGTCAAATAATGATACAAGTTTGACATTGCGAGGGTGGGTGGCCGAGCGGTTAGAGCGCTCGGCCGGAGAGTGTTGGGTCGATCGCCGTCCGAGGCAGCGCCTGTGTATGTCGCTTGAACATGTTCTTCACACACAATTGCACTGCAATACAATTGCTCCGTTGAGGCTTGTGTACAGTATTGAGCTTTGTAAGGATGACAATATCAAATTTCAGTTGTAATGTGTTGTATTGTATAGTTCAACCGCTGAAGAGGAAGGAGGCTGGCAATGAGCACAAGAGAGTGAGGTTAGGCGTCTGTCACTGTTTGTTTGTCACTCTAGCGAACGAATATTATAATGTTGGGATTCTAAATGTATAACCATATACCGCCTTGGTCGTCTAAGTAAGCCTGCTTGTCTGTGTGAATATGTGCGTTGCGCATGTCGATTCATAAAACACGGGCTGCTGCAGGCGATGGTGATAATCAGCTGACGAAGCATGGGTGGGGTTGTGGGTGGGGGTCTCCCATATGAGTCAAGTTTGTCGATTCATAAAACACGGGCTGCTGCAGCCGATGGTGATAATCAGCTGACGAAGCATGCGTGGGGTTGGGGGTGGGGGTCTCCCATATGAGCCAAGTTTGTCGATTCATAAAACACTGGGCCCTCCACCCATTTGTGGGTGGCGACTGTAGCACGCGCTGATGATGTCAGCCAATTAACGATGAGTCATACAAACGTTGGTGTTCCAACTTTCGGCCTTTGATGTTTCAACTCCGGACTCTCTGATGTTTCAACTCCGAACCCTTTGATGTTCCAACTCCGGGCCCTTTGATGTTTTTAGTCTGTCATACCTTTACTACTACAGACAGACAGACAGACAGGCAGAGAGGCAGACACACAGACACACAGACATACCGACACACACACAGACACACACAGACACACAGACACACACAAACACAGACACACACAAACACAGACACACACAGACACACAGACACACACAAACACAGACACACACAAACACAGACACACAGACAGACACACGCACACGCACATACACACACACAGACACACACAGACACACAGAGAACAAGCGGAGGACAGATTAGATTAATAACAGACGAGAAAGAGAGAAACAAGCGAGCTGACGGAGAGTTCTTTGGAGGTTCGTTCCAAAGAGCTGGAGGTTCGGTGCAATGAACTAAGGAGCAATTGCTGAATATTCGAGAGAGGAGACTTAATTTAGACCGAGATAAGGATAATAATATTGTGATGGTCTGGACGGCTGTGTTGTGAAGAGCTGCTGTCAAATGTAAGAGAGTTGCGAGGTTTGCAAACTGCTGTTGTATGGGTAAGCCTTTGGGATACCGGGATACAATAATTATTTTGTTACTAAGAGCTGATGGACTTTCGTAATGGAGAATGATTACATCGAACATCAAGCATCAACAAATTCGAGGAGATTTATTGTCCGTGTTGGCTAAACCTCGTCAACTTTTCGTTGGGTCAAGCTGCTGCGAAGGGCAGCAGTCAGGCAGCCATTGTTGTTATTGCATAATTTGCATTATTCTTAATCTTAAAGTTATTGGTAGAATACCCGGTACTACCGGGTCGGTAGCAGTTTTCCTGTTTACTGCTGGTGGCGGCGACAGTGGTGGCATTGCCATGCAGCCATTGTTGTTCGCGATGTTATATTGTTAGGCTGAAGTCTGTAGACCTATTCTTATTGTAAGCATAATCATAATCATAACACCATTTACACGCATTGTCGTCATTTATATTATCGCAAAACAATGGACATCGAGTTTTATTAAGGCTGATCAAAGTCACTGCCGAGGCTATTAAGATGAAAGTTTGTCCTACCTTTTCAATTTTTAAAAATAATCTACATCTATAAGAAAGGATGTGGCTATGTATGTGACTTTGTCCAGAATGCATTTCCACAGTTTTTGAGCTTTTCACTCCAAACCTTCACTACTGTGTCCGTCTTGGCATCGGACGCGTAGAGGATCGAGGGGTTCGCGAATCTCTGCCACCCAACATGGGGCCGAGGCGACATTAAAATCTAAAACAATGGACACGAATGGACAATCGGACATAAAGTTGGAGGTAAAGACACTGTGGGTTTTGACAGAGGTATACGCACCAGGTACGGACGGACAGGGCCGTAGAAACAAAGAATGTGACCACCTCCCAACACATATCCGGGGCGGCGGGGTCCCTTACAATTAATGCAGACACTGGCATTATTTTGGTATTTCTTTTATGCAATAACAAGGTTCATATTATATATATATACTTAGGTCCACAGAGTATACATGTATTCCATATTTACTTCACGGTTTTTGTCAGTAAAACTAACATGGACACTAACAACTACATGTGCGATAGCTTCAATAAATGTCAATAACCTATATAGGTATACCTTTCATTTTGTTGTCACTTTATGGGCCCCTTCCTCTCGGGGGCCTCTGTCGGAGGGTACGGAAGGTGGTCGCTACGCCTCTGCGGACGGACGGACGGACGGATTGACGAACGGTGGCATGGATGGACGTATGGATAGACGGATGGATAGACGGATGGATGGACGGATGGATGGACGGATGGATGGACGGATGGATGGACGGATGGATAGACGGATGGATGGACGGGTGGATGGACGGATGGATGGACGGGTGGATAGACGGATGGATGGACGGATGGATGGACGGATGGATGGACGGATGGATAGACGGATGGATGGACGGATGGATGGACGTATGGATGGACGGGTGGATAGACGGATGGATGGACGGATGGATGGACGGATGGATGGACGGGTGGATGGACGGATGGATGGACGGATGGATGGACGGATGGATGGACGGATGGATAGACGGATGGATGGACGGATGGATGGACGGATGGATGGACGGATGGATAGACGGATGGATAGACGGATGGATGGACGGATGGATGGACGGGTGGATAGACGGATGGATGGACGGGTGGATGGACGGATGGATGGACGGGTGGATGGACGGATGGATGGACGGATGGATGGACGGATGGATAGACGGATGGATGGACGGATGGATAGACGGATGGATGGACGGATGGATGGACGTATGGATAGACGGATGGATAGACGGATGGATGGACGGATGGATGGACGGGTGGATGGACGGATGGATGGACGGATGGATGGACGGGTGGATGGACGGATGGATGGACGGGTGGATGGACGGATGGATGGACGGGTGGATAGACGGATGGATGGACGGATGGATGGACGTGTGGATGGACGGATGGATGGACGGGTGGATGGACGGATGGATGGACGGGTGGATAGACGGATGGATGGACGGGTGGATGGACGGATGGATGGACGGATGGATAGACGGATGGATGGACGGATGGATGGACGTATGGATAGACGGATGGATAGACGGATGGATGGACGGATGGATGGACGGATGGATGGACGGGTGGATGGACGGATGGATGGACGGATGGATGGACGGGTGGATGGACGGATGGATGGACGGATGGATAGACGGGTGGATGGACGGATGGATGGATGGATGGATGGATGGAGGGAGGGAGGGAGAGACGGGCGGAGGAAGGAAGGAAGGAAGGAGAAGGGGAGGAAGTGTCAGACTCAGTCGATGATTTGCCTGTCATTCCAGATCTGCCATCTAGCGATTTCTACTGTTGCAACAGAGGCTTAGGCCTAAATTAGCTCAGTATGTATGTATGTATGTATGTATGTATGTATGTATGTATGTATGTATGTATGTATGTATGTATGTATGTATGTATGTATGTATGTATGTATGTATGTATGTATGTATGTATGTATGTATGTATGTATGTATGTATGTATGTATGTATGTATGTATGTATGTATGTATGTATGTATGTATGTATGTATGTATGTATGTATGTATGTATGTATGTATGTATGTATGTATGTATGTATGTATGTATGTATGTATGTATGTATGTATGTATGTATGTATGTATGTATGTATGTATGTATGTATGTATGAGCACTGCCAACTATAACAGCGCACATTCAAGATTTTACTACTCAGATGCGCTCCCGACTACAGCGCGGAGTTTCACGCCGAAGCGCACGAGTTGAGGTGGATTCGAACCCGCAATAATTGTTATCGGAAAGACCAGCACGGGGAAATAAAGTCTGGATGCATACGTTACGTTCAAACGAGCAACGGTGGTGATGGATCACATCCACCCATTTACTTAGTAAGCAATTTATTTTATAGGCTCTCGGCCAATAGGCCTATAGGTCTAGGGCAGAGATTAGAATTTTTATGCACCGTGTTGCGCATCTAATTTTTCGCACTAGGCCGCAAATTTGTTTATTATAAACAGTGAAACCTGGGACTAAGTGAAACTTATGTTTGAACAAACCATAAGTATTTGAAAGTTTGTGGTGTCGAAAATTCGACCAATTCATTCGTACGTAGGCCTTAATTTTCAGCCTATCTAGTGAGCCTCTCAGGGTTGAGGTAGACCAGATAATTCATAGAATGATAGATCTCCTTTTGAACAATGTGCTGTGATCAATTACATCGACGGGGAAATATCTTTCTCGTAAC